>APFE031742820.1:5231-26962 GCA_000404065.3 Pinus taeda
GTTTCCTTAATTGTAGCACAACTTACTATTTTTAGCAATTTTTCGGGTCCTGAACTTCCGGAGCTGTTTTGAGGCCCTAAACGACGTTTTTTGGGAAATTTGACTAATGTTTCCCTTTCCAAAGTGGTAGTGCTTGGATATATCTTTCTAACAAGCTATTGTATGTGTCAAACGGAGATCGTATGCCAAAGTTACGACCCCGAGAAGTTGATGTACCAATTTACCCAAACGGGGCCCACAGTTTGGCATTTCATCTTCTAGGGTTAGGTTTTGGAATGTTAAGGGCTTTCCATTGTTTCTCAACAATAAATAGGCCTTCAAGCCTCATTGTAACACAGTTCAGAGGCATGTAGCCACCACATCTCTTCTCAGAGATAAGCTACCATCGCCCTAGTTGGTTTATTTCCATCACTGTTTGCAAGCATATTTCAGTATTTTACATTAATGAAATGAAGTATTATTTCCACTGCATATCTGTGTTTATGGTTATCTCTGTAATTTGTTGCATTCCTATTTAAGTCCGGATCATTTGAATCATCCAAGAATTGTTCATTTGTGTAATGTAAAGGAGGTTGCCCCTTCGAATAGGCTGAATTCTAAGGCATTGATCTATCTTTTCTATCTTTTTGTGAGCTGGTTTCATAACATTATGCTTCTCCGCACTGCCATTTGCAGCTTTCTTTGCCTTTTAAATCCATCAAGATCTCACTACTGACTTGTCTTCCGGTCTCGGAACCACATTCCAAACACTGTTACGAATTATGGAGCCATACTCCTCCACCATGGCATCAACCCAAACTAGTTGTTGCATTGCCTCCTCAAAGGAAGATGGCTCTGTCTCAACACATCCGCTCATAAGAGCCATGTATCCTGTGTACCTATCAGGTGACCTCCTTTGCCTGCTTTGAGATTTGGGTGCTCCGACATTCTCATGTGCATCATGCAATAACCTGTCAGCCTCTCTGGTGTGCTTTCTCCCATATCTAGAAGACTCTACCTGAGTGGATGTCTCCACTCCCAGATCCTCTACATGTGACTGCTCCACATCAATCTGAGGTTCCTCAACCTTAGGAGCTAAGATCTCATCTAGTGCATGTATCCAAAGCTCCCTCTCAAGGGAACATTGCATGGACTTCTCCTCATCGAATCTGACATGCCTGCAAACCACTATCATCTTGTTGGTTGTGCTACCCCTATAATTATTTTGTTCTTCCTTGCAGCCACCCCATTCTGTTGTGGGTTATGGGGCTTCGTCAACTCTGATTTAATCCCTTCTATCACATAGAAGTTCTTAAACTCATTTGAGACATACTCACCACTAATATCATTCCTAAGAGCTTTAACCTTCTTTCCAGACTCTTTCTCAACCAATGTGTTATGAAACTAGCTCACAAAAAGATAGACAAGATAGATCAATGACTTAAAAATCAGCCTCTTCGAGGGGGCAACCTCCTTTACATTACACAAATGAAAAATTCTTGGATGATACAAATGACAATACCTCCTTTCTATATATAGGATTCTAAGGGGTCCCAATACAATCAGAGCTTACATAACAATAATATTGTAGGGGCACAACAATAACAATAGTGGGCCTCTATGGGGCATAATAATAACGACATGTGGACTATATGGGCACAATAATACAATAAGGGGGTTGCACTAATAACAATAAGGGGTTACACTAGTAGTATAGAAACCTAACATGCCCCTCTCCTTCAAAAGGTTTTTTCCTCAACGCTTGAGTAGTTCTGGATGCTTCTGTATAAAATTCTCATCCTCCCATGTGGAATCTTCAGTAGGTAAGTTCTTCCACTTGATGAGATACTATAAAATTGATTGATTTCGTAGCTATCGATTTCTTGTTTTTGTGACTGCTTCTGGTGCCAAAATATTTTTTCCTTCCTCATCAAGTTTTGGAAATATTGTTTGAACTGGGATCTTCTCACCTATAACCTTATTTAAGCATCAAACATGGAAAACTGGGTGCACTTGGGAAGATGTAGGAAGCTCCAATTTGTATTCCATAGTACCAATCTTTTGTAAAACCTTGTACGGACCATAATACTTTGGTGATAATTTATTATCCTTAGTTTGCTTGAGGGACATTTGCTTGTATGGTTGTAGTCATAGAAATAGCCAGTCACCTACATTAAAACTTCTTTCGTTACGATGTTGATATGCTTGTTGTTTCATTCTATTCTGCGCCAAAGTGAGGTTATAATTTAACAGTTTGAGAAATTGTTGTTGATGCTTGATGTGATCTTCCATTGCTTGAACCTTAGAATTTTCTTTTAAAGCTGATGTGATGGATGGTGGATGATATCCATAAAGTGCCATAAATGGGGTCATTTTCTATACAATATGGAAGGAAGTGTTATACCACCATTCAGCTAGAGGAAACCACTTGACCCATTGTGTTTGTTTATCAAATACAAAGCAACTAAGATATCCTTCCAAACATTTGTAAACTATCTCAATTTTCCCATCAAATTGAGGATGATAAGATGAGCTATGAGCTAACTGAATACCCAAATATTCCACCTCTTTTACTCCAAAGAAACATTTGGAGCTTTTGCATATAATTGTTTCTCCTCCAATAGTTTGAGCACCCTGTCAACATGTTGAACATGATCCTTCGAAGACTTGTTGTAGATTAGTATATCATCAAAAAATACTAACGCAAATTTTCTAAGGAAGGGTATGAAAATGGAATTCATCAAACCTTGAAATGTAGAAAGTGCATTGGTAAGGCCAAAAGGCATGACCAAAAATTCATAATGACCCTCATGAGTTCTAAATGTTGTTTTTGGAATGTCTTCAGTCTTCATTCTTATTTGAAGATATCTTGAATGAAGATCCAACTTGGTGAAGTAAATTTCTCCATGTAATTTATCCAATAATTCATCAATGACAGGTATGGGAAATTTATCTTTAATAGTAAGCTTGTTGAACTCCCTATAATCCGGACACATTCACCATGATCCATCCTTCTTGTGTACCAATACCACTGGAGCAGAGAAAGAACTCTGACTAGGTTGACTTATACCAACCTCTAGAATTTCTGCAACCATACGTTCAATTTCACTCTTTTGGGCATATGGATATCTGTAAGGCCTTATGTTTGGGGAAACAATTCCTCGAATCAAATGAATAGCATGATCATGATCTAGAATAGGTGGTAGGCCTTTGGGAGTCTCAATTACCTTGGAATTATTGTCTAAAACGTTTTGGAGATCTGGAGAAATAGATGATTTTGATGTGGGAACCTCTAGTGAACATAATTGTGCAATTATGCCCCATTGTTCTTTATTTAGAAGATTTTTCATGTTGTTTGAGTTTATTATCTTTCCTGGTTTCTCTTTGACACCCCTTAATTCAACTTCCTTTCCTTCCCAAAAAAAATTCAAGAAACGTTCTTGACAATTAAAAGTTATCGTACCCAAAGATTGTATGCATTGGACTCTTAGTACAATGTTTGCACCACCCATTGGAATGGAAAGCATTGGACTGTTCAAGACATATTCTCCCATGGATAGCTTGATATTGTGGCACTTTCTAGAGCAATTTATGGTTCCTCCATTTGCAACCATTAATTGACACTCTGGTGCTGGATATAGGAAGAAATTCAATTCCTTGGCTATCTTACAATGAATAAAATTATGGGTGCTACCCAAATCAATCAACACTATTACCTTTTTCTTCTTGATATGCCCTTCTATCTTGAGAGTTTGAGGAGTGGTAATTCATGTCAATGCATTACAAGATATGGGCAAATTCATTGCTTCTTTCTCTAGGATTGGTTCCTAGTGTATATCCTCTTCTTTTGACATTTCTTGTTCCTTTTCTTTCTCCTCTTCCCCACTTATGACCTTTAGTGTATTTTCTATCACAATTGTAACAAAGCCCTTTTTATCTTTTTTCTTCCAATTGTTTTGGTGTCAACCTTGTAGGTGGTGAAAGGCTAGGAGAAACAAAACTTCCATCTTTATAGTTGTGAGTGGTAGGCTTCCTTGTTTCCATAATTTTGCTTTCCATTTGTCTTGCCAACATGAATGCCTTCCACAATGAATCAGTTTCCCAAAGGTGAATCTCACGTTGGATGTTATCCTTTAAAGTTCCTATGAACAAATCAATCCTATGCTCCTCTGGAATATCTTTTACCCTTATATTCAATTTTTGGAAGTCCTCAATGTGCTCCATCATTGAACCATTTTGTTTGAGATTTATCAATTGGCTAAACAAAGTGTTTCTCTTTGTATCCTCATAATGTGCTATCATTTCGTCCATAAAAATTGACCAAGTGACAATTTGTTTATAGGAGCAAAGCCATCGATACCATACAAACTGAATGGGTTCCAAATATAACGTTGCAATGCATAGCTTTTGTGTGTTTTTCACATTATGGAGATCGAAATATTATTCCATCTGTAGTATCCATGTTACGGGATCCTTTCCATCAAACTTCCTCATATTGATCTTTGGAACGTGGTGGGTCTTTATTCCAACATTAGCGTCTGCGAAATCATGATTAACATTTCTTTTGTTCTAATCATGATTTTTCTCTACTACCTTTTCACCATTATGAAGCCTTTCTTGTAACAACTTTGTCAAACCTTCCTTCAAACCTTCCATGTCTTTCTTCAAATCTTCAATGTTGTCATTCTTTTAATCATGATTAACATTTATTTTGTTCTCATTCTTAGTTTTCTCTACTACCTTTTCGCCATTAGGAAGCCTTTCTTGTAGCAACTTTGTCAAACCTTCCTTCCAACCTTCCATGTCCTTCTTCCAATCTTCAATGTTGTCTTTCATACCATCCATATTAGCCTCCATGCCTTTCTTTAAACCATCCATATTATCTTCCACTCCTTTCTTTGAACCATCCATCTTAGCTTCTGTTACTTTTTGTGAGAGTGAAATTTGTTGCACTTGGTCTCGTAATTTTGATATACAATGTTGCATTTCTTCCTCTTCTTCATGAGTCATGCTAGATATTTCAGGTTGCATACTAGGTGTTTCCATTTTATTTCTTTGGGGCATCAATTAATGATAATTCTACTTCACTATGCCCTTTTAATTCCTTCAAACTAATTTTTCAAACCAAACTTATGCAAAATTAAAAAAAAAAAAAAACTACACACCTTTTGCCACTTTGTAGGAGCTCGATATTGAATCTGATGTATCTCTGAAATTTTGGATCTCTATGGTTTGACATTGCGAACTGTCGTAGTCCTTTGAGTCCTCTTTCCAATGCCACCAATCTGATCAAAATTGGATTCTCCAAGAAAGCGTTATGCCAAATCTCCCATGATGACCTGATTATACACTTTTTCAGTAGAGTGAACTTGTATGAAGTGCCACGTGTCACTATTTCAACCTTCCGACTTGAAAATTATGGACAATAAACCAAAGTCCATCCTATTTCTGTAACTTCTTACAAAATTTCAATCTAATACTCAGAGAGAAAGTTATGACGATTTTCACAAGATCACATGTTTGGGATGTAATTCGAGAGCCTACAAAAACCCTAAATTCCTTGAATCATATCTTTGAAACTATAGTGAGACGAGATCTGAAATTCGGACCTGAGAATCATCAAGATTTTGGCTGAAATGGGTTTTTGTTTTAGTTTCTAAAACATCTCCTAAACAAAGTTATAGCAAAAATTCCACGATGACCTATTTGGAGCAAAGAAACCCTAGAATCCAAAGCTCTGATACCAAATGTTATGAAACCAATTGTTGAGTTCCAAAACTGCCTTTCCCTTAAGCAACTTTCTCATCCTTCTTTCTTTGCCTTTCCATGAAAAATGCATTCTTAATCATCAAAAACCATTACACATTGCCTCAAGGAGTATATTTCAGTGATTTACAAGTTATATTGTTATGTTTGTTATTTGAATAGGTTTTTGTCTTTAAGCTACGAAACACAGCCACATTCCGCAGCTAATCGGCTGTTCCGCGGCCATCTCCACATTTTTGTAGATTATAGGTGTCAAGAGAGGAAAATGACCACATGGGTAGCTTGGAAAACATCAGAGCATGGATTGTATCTTATCCATCTGGCCTAGATCGACGAGGAGGACTCCAGTCAAAGGGAAGTCAACTATAGAAACCTATGGCAAGTAGGACTCTGTTTTGCACATGCTTCTCAGTGATGGGATTCGAGGTAGTCTCTTGAGGCCAAGGACTTCATCTTCCACCTGCACAAACAGAATCCAATAGCCACTATTAGAAGATTTATGTTTCAAAGCAACCGAAGACAAGAATTCCACATACATTACCTGTCTATGTGTTTTTCTATAGCTGATTTCTCTCTTCAAAATAGTTGTATATTTTCCTATAAATACCAATTTGTAGAACGTAGAACAAGTTAAAGTTTTTGCTTATGTAATAGTGCAGATTTCCACTGTGTAGTGTGGAAAACTCAGCTCTTTGTTTTAATATAAAGACTCTGTTTTCAATGGATACCTGAAGCGCTTGTGAAGTGTTGATTCCGTGTTGATAATCTGAGACCTTGCAGAGGGACCCTGTGTGGTCAAGGGTACATTTTATTTCTATTTTTCTTTCCTAGTTCAATTGTAAATTCATTGTGTTTTTCTTCTTAATGTTTATAATCATTTTCTAACTCTGTTTATAATGCAGCTTGTGTCAACTTTTCAATAACTCAGAGTAGTTTTATTTTAGCGTAGAATAGTTCTTTGGTTTTCACTGCTTTCTAGTTTCTTACCTTTAACTTTAAGTTGATGTCAGTAGCATAAATTGATTTATTTCATCTGTCATTAGTTTCTAGATTTTGAATTAAGCAGTTCAATTCCATTTCCTTATTAGTTTAGCAACTCATGATATAAATAAATATTTCCAAAAGCTCTTTCAGTTAATAGTTAATCCTAAAACTAAGTGGTGAAATGTTACATTTATGAATGAATCTTTCATTACATTTGTTGTTCATTAGTTTTTGAGTTAAGTTGTTTAATGCCATTTTCTTATCAATTTAGTAACTCATGATATAAATGAATATTTCCAAAAGCCCTTTCAGTTTATGGTTAATCCTAAAACTAAGTGGTGAAATGTTTTATTTATGAATGAGTCTTTCTTTGCATTTTCATGTTTACTTTTCTTAGAATAATGAAGAATGAAATCTCTCAAATCGCTATCATAAAGAGGTAGTTCTCCCTAAATTGTGTAGCAAAGTGACAACAATACTTCATTTAGCCTTTCTTTCATAATAGAATAGTTGCAACTTCATTTTCAATTATAGTTTTTTTCACTTAAGTTTTAGCTACAATTCCATCTTTAGTTGTTCATTAGGTTTTGATTCTGCAATAGATTAGACAGTAGAGGTAATATTATTTCCAGTATTTCATTTTTGGTTTATCATAGATTGCTGCAATCCCACTTTCTCACTTAAGCTTTGGTTTTATAATTGAGTAGATAGTAGTTTTAAGTCATTTCAGTTCATGTTTTGGAAATAATCATAATAGCAAGAAGAGAAGCTTTGTTTTCATTTTCTTGTTTAAAAACTTTACTTCCATATTTGGCCTAAAAGCACTTTTAGCTCTCATTTCATTTCTCTAGACTCTTAGTAGTAGTAGATTAAGATTTTGTAGATTACATTACAGAACATTAGAAAGCAAAAGAGAAAAACCCCAAAACAAACACAAACTCAAAAATGGTGAGGTAAGAAAGGGTTATCTAGCACATATAGTGCACTACACTTCATTAGTTTACGATACCTAGATTGATAATTTATGTAACAATTTAGGACACTAAATTGGTTGAACACCAACTCACAAAAAGATAGAAAAGATAGATCACCGACTCAAAAATCAGCCTCTTTGAGGGGAATATCTCCTTTATATTACACAAATGAATAATTCTTGGAGGATAGAAATGACAAGACCTCCTTTCACATATAGGAGTCTAAGGGGTCCCAATACAATCAAAGCCTACATAACAATAATATTGTAGGGGCACAACAATAATAATAGTGGGATTCTATGGGGCATAATAATAACAATGTGGGGACTATATGGGAAAAATAATAAAAAAAGGGGGTTGCACTAATAACAATAATGAGTTACACTAGTAGTATAGGGACCTAACAAAATGCTTTAAATTCACAAAACTTTGTGAAACTTTGATCCGTCTTCTACATGAAAAAGATCCAACATTTATGAGAAAAATCATCAACAAATATAACATAATACCTATGTTTGGTCATGAATTTTTTGAGAATGGTCCACACACATATAAATGGAATTGCTCTCTAATTGCCTCTACTCGATTGTCTATGTCATTAAAGGAAGCCTTGGTGTATATTCCCAAAGCACACCCCTTGAATGTATCAACTTTCTCTAGCATACCTTTGGGAAGACCAGTAGAAATATGCTACATGATTTTCAAATCCACATGATGCAAGTGACCCAATCTCCTATGCCATAACTCGCTAACGTCAAATCTGCACCATCTCTGCTTTCGTGCTCAAAGCAACACGATCCCCTACCTCTAACTTACAAATATTCTTAATTTGAATCCCTATCTTTCTTACTTGACCCATGGCTATGTGTCGAAGGAACACCTTTCCTTTGCTAAAGACCACATCATATCCTATATCCTCTAACATGGTGACGGATACTGATTTCTTCTTCAACCCAAGAACATACATAACATCTCTCAAGGTAAGAGGAGCACCATGCTCCCTCTAAAAAGCAAATATGCCCAATCCAATAGCACTATACCTCCCTTCATCACCCATCTCAATTTTCATCTGGAGATCCTTCTCCTCCAAGTCACTTAACAAATCCTTGTCACCATTCACGTGGAATGAAGCTCCAATGTCTATGTACCATATAATACCCATCATTGATTACACCATGCATTAAATGATAGTAAAGTCCAATTTGAATTGAGAGGCCAAAGCCTCACCCGTCGCTCCTCATGAGGACTTCTTCTTGGACTTCTTTAGCAAACAATCTGTAGAAAAATGTCCTAGCTCATGACAATGAAAGAACTTCACTTTTCACATGTCTTTCTTCTTACCTCCATGGCAAGAATACAATTTGGAATGGGAAGTCTTCCCTTTCCCCTTCTTTTCCTTACCCGTTAAGGCACATTTTTCCTCATCATTAGTATTTGATGATGAACCATCTCTGGTGTTCCTTCTGATCTCCTCCTACATCAAATACGACCACAGTAATTCCCAATCTGGAAGCTTCTCCCTCCCATTGAAATATTCCTAATAGCTCTTCTAACTCTTGGGAAGGTGTATGAGAGCTAGGCTCACCATATCATCCTCGGCAATGGTTATTCCAACACTTCCAAGCTCATCACGATAGTGAGTGAACTTGGTCAAGTATTTTGGAATGGTCTTGCCTTCCTCCATCTTGATTTTTCAAAGTTTGTCTTTCAGTGCCAACTTCCTATGATCATTATTGTTCTTGAACAAGTCCATCAATGCTTTCCACATAGCATATGGAATTTTCCTTCCCATAGAGACGCGAGACAATGTGGTCTCAAACTCCCTCAAGGATTATCTGCCTCGCCTTCGTCACACACTTCTTCCATTCTTCTAGGTTCTATGCATCAGATGTTGCTCACTTAGGAATGTCTTGATCAATGAATTCATTGAGGCCACTTTCCTCTAGAACAACCTCCATCCTATCCTTCCAGGCTATATAATTTGAGATTCCTTCCAAGGCATACTCGAGCCTCAAACTGTAGAAAGCCATATGCTGATCCTGAAGTATGATTTGCAAATTCGAATTTCACCTGAAACCCCAAACTCAAAACTTCGAAATCTCCTCTAGTATACTATCTTCAACTTTGATACCCTGTAGATTTTCTTCTAGATTCACAGCTCATGTAATGTACTAAAACACAAGACAAGAATCTAATCTACTCTTTAAACAATAGAAACCAATAAATTGATGAAAACAATAATCGACAAGAGGAAGATAAGCAAAGGCACATAACACAGTAATTTCTCTGGGGAAAGTCATTCCTCAAAACCCCGACTATCTATTGCATTAATCAGAAATCTGAGTGAAAATACAAAGGTTGTTCTCACCAGAACAATTCCTGCACATGTATGATCAACTCTCTGCCTGACAAGCCCACTCTAGCCAACACTTAGCCAATTATGTTGCCTTCCAAGCCCCTATTTCCTTGCGCAATTCCTTTGAGGATCATCCCATATTTAATTTGGAAATCCTTCTTCCATAATTGTGCAATCCAAAACTAGGTCCTTCTCTGATTGCATCCATTACCTGTGTAACTCAGATCATCTTACAACTGATAGTACATTGTCCCTGCACTCTAGTCTCAACTGGGTCTTTCTCTAAAATGACATGCATGAGTTTCTCATGAGGGAATATTCAGTTAGCTGGAGTAGCACTTGAGGATGCACCAGTGCACCAACTCATTGCTAGACCTCTACTAGTTCCACCAACAATTGGAACTAGTTTAACTGTCTATAACACAGTCAAACTAAGTTATCTAATTACAACTCAAATAAACCCATCCTGGGCCCCTAAAATTTATGGAGAACATATACATGACTACAGAAATACTTCCAACCCAAAATTCCTAAGCTAATTAAGTCAATTAAACTTAATTAACTATTTACAATTGGCTATGAGAATAGAATTTGATTTTAATTCTCAGTTTAATTCAAGGACAAATTAAACTAGAATTTATTGTTGCCATTTATCAACAATGAGAATTTATTCATGAAACAATAAATCAATAAAATTTCAGACACACATACTCAAATCACAGTTTCATGAGCAGCACACATTTGACATGTGGAAACCCAAAGGGAAAAAACCACCAATTTGTTGTTTGTTTTATGATGTAAATTAAGCACCAACTTAATTACATCTATTTTTTTGTCAGCACCCACTCACTGGAGGAACCAACCCCCTTTATTTAGCAAGGACCAACTTTCCAAGAGGCACCAACCTCTTAAGTATGCAGACACCAACCTGTCACTACCACTATTCTACTATTTCATACAATTTTCAAACTGAAAACAGAGGCATACAATTTATAAGTAAAATACCAACTAATGGTTGTTAGTAGATTCAACTTTTGCACCCTTCTTTCTAAACACTTTTGGTAGACCTCCTCTTCCTTCTCACAACAACACTTCCTCTGTGCTTTACTCTCACTATCCAGGGCTCTCGATTGACTTCACCTCAGCACTACCCTTGGAACACTCTGCTTCAATACACACACTCACTGCTTTTCTCTCACACATATATGCTCACACTACCCCCACATCTCAATGGAGGTTGTGATTTTTGTTCTAGTGCTGCACTTGGCTCAATGTAGCCACTATCACCATCAACTTTTCCCAAGCATGTACCCCTGGCATGACACCCCATTCTTTTGTTGTTTCACGCTTTCTCCAGCTTTGCCACTACATTAAAATCTTAAGAATGGGTGATGATTACTTCTCTGTCTCACTGTTGACTCTTCATGTTGTGTATTTAGTTTCAGTGCTCTTACACATTTCACAGAGACTCCCCATGCATATTTATGGCTCATAGAGATTTAGTTGTACATCCTCAAGCAAGCTATGTTCTTCATTTATATTTACAATGCGTGCACGAGAGGTATTTGACCATCAACCTTACTATTCTGCATTCAAAACCACAATTTTTGATTCATACATATTTAATGGCTCCCTGTACCATCATATTAGATATTTTCATTGTAGTGTTGTGTAGTGGTGTGACACTTCGAAATAGTTGATTTCTGACCTCTGATTATGTCTAGCTCCTTTTGATTTGACCCTCATCGAACTTCCACCATAGGATCGAGGGTGGTGACCAAGGGCTCAACCCCAAGATGCTAAGCCTTCTAGCGTTGTGTCGGGATCCCTTTTCCTTTACTAAGCACTACGCCTTTGGTTTTGTGTTTATTCCACAACCAAGCGCATAACACTATTGAAGCCCTTTTATTGGAGATTTTCACTTGTTGCCCATATTCCAACAACCACAAATTGTCAATCATCGGTTGCCTATTGGCCCCTCTTCTCATCCCTAGCCTTTGGTTGCTTAAGACTTCACGACCATGTGCTAGCCCTCTAAACAATGATTCCCCAAGGTGGTCAATGTGCCAACCATCGCAAACCTATGATCATCGATCGCTAATATGACATCATCACTACCACGTGGCATCCCCTATGTAGTGACATGTGTCACCAGGATATGGCCGATTAGGCCACCTCAAAACAAAAAAAATGCCTGCCACGTGTCCTCTGTACTGCCACATCATGTTGATGTCAGCTACCACTTAGCATTATCAGAACCAATCGGATTCGCCATGTGTCCACATTGGAGCTCATCTATGACTGCCATCTATCCTTATCAGACCCAATTGGATGTCTCCACGTGTCTTGCATGGAGGAGAGAGAAAGAGGCCTCGCCTTCCCTGATTTTTCAACAAATTCCTTTGTATTTTCCTTCCTGATGATTTAACAAAGAATGCATTGTCCCGAATTATTTGACTCAATCGAAATTCACTGATCGAAAGTTTCCCAATGCTTGTCACCTATGAAAATTCCAAATGTTGATCACCAATATGGCCTTGTCCTCCGACATGTGGTATCACAAGTCGCTAATCGACAAATTGCCTTAGTTGTTGCACTGCAACTTGGAACCTGTTATCACTCAGGTTGTCCCTTGGCTCCTGAAGGGATACGGCCGAGGTAACCACAAACCAATCTTTGGATTGCAGGTTCTAGCCCACCTGCAATCAGAGAGGGCTCTCTCTTAATAATTTAGCTTTGTTGATGATGATTTTAGGCTAGTTATTGGGTTCTGTGGGTTTTGTTTAGGTTTGGATGGTGTTTGCATAGAAGGAAAATGCTTTCAAGCAGAGAGGCATGCATAGGATGATAAGTTTCAAACCATTGGGCGTGGAGTCAAGGAGTAGGACTGCAGATAGGCTTTCTTGATCACAAGAGGAATATGGAGCAAGGTAGCTGTACATGAAACAAACTTCAAACTAGAGAGATGGAGCGAACTGCAAGGAATGAGAGGCAACTAAGAATCTCTTAGTCAACTTGACAGAAGGAAGGAAAATGAGCTCTATCTAGGGGCAGTCAAGAATCCCTAGATAACTGTCATACATGGTGAATCAGGGTAAATATGAGCCAAAGGGAATTCATATCTATGCCTAAAACAGATGAAAACATGAAGAAACAACAGAAATTGAGCATAGAGTGCAATTTAACAAATTCTAAGCTAATCTTTCTTTATGCTATTTAGATAATGATATATGAATGGGAAAACAAAGGTAAGAAACACTTATTGAGTCATGTATCAGCACAGGAATCCCATGGTCACTCTTCAATCATTAAACCAGTACACAATTCATTCTCCAAAACTTGTAAGCAGTCTTTGATTATAGAAGTCATCAAACTTACAGTGCGAGTCTCTACTCAAAGCATAATATCTGACCAAAAGAAACAACCAACCAACCCCTTCTGCATTGTTCAGGGTGGTATATTTAGGTAAAATATATGAATTATTTATTACAACCGACCTAAATAGGTCTGCGGGAAAAAGCTTTGAAAAACCTAATTGTTGCTGAGATTAAATGTAAGTAAGTCTTTTTGGGTTGCGCCAGAGGCAGCTGGATCCAAGTGAGTTAATGTGGTGTCCTCTATGGCTTGGTGCAGTGCTCCTATAATAACTGTGCTTTGGAATTTGCAGCGCCGATCTTATGTGAGTTTTCGTTGACTTTGCTGGAGAGTCTTAAATTTTCACTTGCTTCGGGCCGCTAAAAGATCTTTTCTGATACACTTTGCCGCTTCCTAATACTCTTTGACATGGTTTTTGGCTGCATACTTGATCTGATACTCTTTAACCTCTGAACCGAGTCTCTCTTTGTCTTCTGATGCATTCAAAACTGCAAAATCGGGCTTTTTCTGCCTTTTTCGGTGCAAAATTGGCCGCGGAATCAAAAGATTCCCTAAAGATTCTCCATTTCGACCTATTTCCCGTATCGAAAATTGCCTCTGTTTTTCATTCCGGAGCTCCAAAGCTTGATTTTTGCGCTTGCGCGTTTTTCCCTTTTTTTAGCTGCTGACGTCAGCAGTACGGCGGATGACGTCAACATGACGTTAGCAGTGGGGTCCTCCTATACAGATGTGATGTGAGCATGCTGACGTCAGTAGGGTGACATGGCAGTACGACAGGGTGATGACGTGGCGGGACACGGTGGCAGGATGACGTGGGCCAGGCGCAGGCAGGGAGGGGCGAGGTGGAGGCGACGTGGCGGGTGACGCGGCACTCCTGTTACGTGAGGGGAGGGCGGTTTTGGTGTGCATCGAACCGCTTTTGGTACGGAGGCGGTTTTTGTCAGGGGCGGCCCGATGCAATGGGAAGCTGCTAGTTGTCCCGGTGTAAAACCGTCGGACATCGGGTGCTAACGGACCAACACAAGAGGGCGCCCGATGTGCATAAGGGCCGTCAGATCTAGGAGGGCTGATCCGACGGTGGACGGGCGGAGAAGGTGCGCGGAATTTAGTGAAAGAGCGCGCGCATTAAATTTTAATATTTGTGGCCGCGGGTGGGTTTTAAACTTTAGGTTAGGGGTTAATGTTTCGGCGCTTAGTTATTTATTAATCAGATATTAATAAATCCCAAATATTGCAATGAGCGGGGGGGTTAGATGCATTTGGAGGGGGTATTTTGTGTTTTGGAAGGAGTCCAAACACCTTGGAGGGAAAATTATGCAGAGATGAGGGCTCTTACTAAGATCCAGGTGACTTAGTAATTCCCAAGGGATAATTATGGTTATGTTTCAACCAGGGGGAGGGGATACTTACATAGGGGAATTATTAACATAGTTTTAGTAGGGGGAAGGGGAAATATATAGGGATTTACATAATAATGTCAGTAGTTAATATGAAAATGACAAGAAGCGCGCTAAGTCTCAGAGATCTTAGGCTTTAAAGGGGGATAGAACTTTGTAGAGAAAGTATGGACCCTCCTTGAGTAAAGCAGATCTTTACCAAGGCAAATGATGTGGAGAATGATGAAACTAAGAGATATCAAGCAGATCTTGACCTCTTTAGGGGAAGTTAGTAAATGAATTAGGGAAGAAGAAGAAGGGGAAGTTAGTAAATGAATTAGGGAAGAAGAAGAAGGGGAAGTTAGTTATGCCTAATTTGAGCTCCTCCATATGAAACTGCCTGATGATTGTGACCTGAGTAGATATGATAGTTGAAAACATAAAATTGATCACAAACCAACATTCTACAACCTCAAAACTACCTACCCAGCCTACTTACCTAGCATTTTTTCTTCTTTTTGGTTTGGGTGCACTTAGACTTGCAGACCCAGCTTTTCAACCTTTTCTTTTGCACTGTCCCCCTATCTATATCTACGCTTATTTCTTCCAGGGGCTCAGATTAAGCTATTGAGCACCCTTGCTTCTCTACCTATCTAAAATCTGCCAAGATTAAGCTATTTGGACAAACTATTTATTCTCTATATTCTAAAACAGGAAATTGAAACCTAGGGAGACCAAGATTAAGTTGTTTGGACCTCCCTTTAGCTAAAAATACTACAAAAATGGAATAACTCTTCAAAAAATGGAATGCAATAGTTAAACTTAGACTAGCTCACTTTCATGGCCTCCTCCTTTGGTGTCTTTTAGAAAATATGGAGCATTGCAGTATGCAAAGTATGACATATTTGGCCTGTGAAAATGTCAATCATGAAATATGAGTAACCTGTTGCAGCAGGAGGCTAACAGAACCTTCGAAATCCAATGTGTGATATGTCAGGGCCTCTGACATGCAGGATTGCTAGTTGCTAATCGGTGAATTTCCTTTGGTGGTGTACTGCACCTTGGTTCCTCTTATCTCTTAATGTTGGGACCTCCGATATTGCGATATCGTTAATCACTAATCGATGGTTCACTTTCGCTGTGCACTGCATCTTAGATCCTTCGATCGCTGATTGTCAGGACCTCTGATATTGCAATATCACTAATCTCTAATCATTGGTTCACTTCTGTTTTGCACCACATCTTGGATCCTCCAATCGTCGGTTTCTGATTAGACACATGTCATAAGGACACCAAGTCATTTTCCTTTGCCTTCTCTTTTAGAGAGGAAGAACTTCAACTAGCTCTAACTTTTGATATAGAAGTCCATTCTAGAACTTCCACATACCATTGGAAATCTTATTCTAAGAACCATCCAATGGAGGGCATCTAATTGATCTTTGATCCTATATTCTACATAGAGGATGGATCCAAAGTCTCTCCACAACTGAAATCACAACCACTAAGACATGAAGCCCAATCATCATGTTGAGCAGTGTTTGACATCAATGCCAACACTTACACAGCCAGCCACCTACATACCATCAAATGACCAACACAAATAACCAGGAAATAACCAACATATAAATCATGGCAACTAAGCCATGATATCACCAACATAATCACTACTATTATTCATGAATCACAATAGAAGAATAACTCTTATTAATATATGAAAATATCAACCAAGTTAGGAACTTCCATGTACCACCCGACCATAGATTGGGCTGAACAAAATCTCTCTTTCATCCAATCACCCCCATGCCATATTCTAAGCATGAATGTGGGATCTCATGGAATAAATAGAAACAAAACCAAACCAGGGCTTCCAAAGGCCAAACCACCTCAGTGAGCCTACATAGTGATTCCACCTCTATGGTTCGGAAATCACTAACACGGACCAAATCAGTCTCTACTCAAGCTGTCTAGGGCTTCGAGAACTATTAACTCAACCCACAACCTTCCAGATTTCCAAAGCATTTGTCTAACCCAGCTTTAGGGACTAGTAACTCAATGCACCAAGGGCTCTAGATCATTTATCTAACCCAGCTTTAGGGACTAGTAACTCAATGCACCAAGGGCTCTAGATCATTTGTCCTAACCTAGGCTCCAGGACTAGTAACTCAACCCAGGATGTTATAGGGCTTCCAAAGCATTTGTTCCAACCCACAAACATAAGGAAAATGAGAACCAATTAGAAAAACAATCAAGTGGGAAAACCCACGACCCCATGGCTATCCAGGAAATGACAAGAAAAGGCTAAAACCACTGTCACTCTAGACAAATCTCCATGCCAATGACAACACATAACTAAAAAGTAACATGCATATACCATGCATCTATAAATCAACAAGGAAATCACACATCCAACCTCTTATCAACAAAGCAATCCAATTGTATCTATTGATCCAACTGTTTCCTTGTTCTCCTTGGTTTCCTTTGTCTTCTTTCTCCAAATCCAAGTGAATAATAGAGTGCTCCATGCATGCTCCAATAATTCTCTAAGTGTACAAGAGTGTAAGAGAATGGGTGAATGAAATGAGAGCTCCAAAAATAGACTGACAAAAAGATGTGAACTAATCCTCCAAATCCTTTTTATCATTGAGACATATATTTTCTTCAATTTCCTTTATTTTCCACTAATTTTCCTTCCATGCACATTTATGTCTATTCACCTTCCTTTTCTCCTATTTTTCTTTATTTTCGTAGATAAAATGTCAATTATTGTCTTTTTTCCTTTGCCAATTTCCATAGCTATTAATTAATCACAAGTGATGTCCATCATTATGTTTTGACCGACATTCAAATTGGAATACATGTCCCATGACCTTGGTTTTTATTTTACTTACATAGAAAATCAACCAGGGGTTGTTACAGAGGTTGGACTATAAACTTTCTATGATCATGACAAACACAAGGAGGGTAACTTGTTAATTATTCATCATTTTATATTTGTTTTAACTCTACATTTATTCAACATTAAGAGAGGAGATATCTACATTTATTCAACATTAGGAGAGGAGAGATCATTTTAGTTGCTTAATTATTCATAAGTATAAATTTATTTTAATTTTGGATTTATTAAATATTAAAAGGGATTATATTTTTCAAGGTGCATGTCGCTTTTTAAATGTAAAATTTGAGAAAAAGTTTGCATCTCAAAAGATTTAATTCTTGTTTGTAAATTTAATTGTCTTAAATTGTTTACATAAATTATTGATGAGGGCTATTAGGTTGACGAAGTGTAAGTTCATTGTATGTTCTAGGAGTCCTAGTTATCAAAATTGAATTAAATTGTCAATGCACATGATTGAATTATTTATTGAAACTAGTTCTATGAAACATGATCACACTCTTATAAAAAATTGTATCTAATTATGAAATTCACACAACCAATAAAATCCTCAAACTTATAAATCAATCTCACTTGCAAAATGAAATTTAACTCATAAACACACACACACACACACACTGCAATATATCTGAAATATAATTTGAAGGAAACTCAATTCCTAAAAGAATCAACCCATCTATTAATATAACACACTCTTGCATGAAAAACCAAAATGAATTGAAACTATGTTCACACTTGCTCAAACTGATAAATCATTCATGATTTGAAATATATCCTGCAAACAAATCCTTTGTTTTAAGAATTAAAAATTCATTCTAAGTTCAAACTCTCACTGATGCTATCATTACTGTTAAAATCAATTCATGTGCTCCTAAATCAATAAAAGAAATAAATAATGAGACAATCATACTGCTGCTATTTAGTGAAAAAATCGATAAAAGAAAACATTCTATAGGATGCATCTATTTTAACCAGAAAGTAAGATTACGAAATGATAAGAGAACTCTATTTAAAACACATAAGAAAAACTTACTACTTGAGGGAGCCCTCCACAAGCAGGTGGTCACGAGATCCAATCGAACAATCAACAATACAAAAATAAAAAGGATTCTTTGAATTAAAAACAGAGTTTTGAAATCTCACTATCGCATAAAAGTCACTGTGTTTTTGTTTGCTGCAAGGTCATTTTATAAATCTTGCATAATTAAATGTTCAGAGCTCTATGCCTAGCCTTGCTAACAAAATGCTAAAATTAACTATGAAAAGATATCATAATGGAAATCACTCACAATTTTCTATTAACAAAGAAAATCGTGAGGCGTATATATTATTCCTCGCTCACCTGTTATAGCTGATAAAATTGACTACCACACAACTGGAAGCTTTTCGTATCAATATGGTTTATGAAGATAGGAGGGAATCATTGAGTACATTGATCGCCACATATCCATATATTTATCCCTCCAACTGGCATGTGGAAACCTATCAAACAATGGACTTGGCTGCAGAATCAAACATTAGCAGAAGAATCATCCCAATTCGGTAACTAAAGAAAATTTTAGACTAATTATAAAGAACATCATTAACTTATGAAATACCAGATTATTATATACCTGCCATGCCATAAATCCTATGATTTGATGCCCATTGAGTGATTATGATGGTCAAAGAGGAATAAAGTAGGTGAAAAAGAGGTGTAAAAAAGAAGCAACTACGAGGTTCAACATTCCCCCACGCGGAGGCCATTGCATGTCCTCATGCAAAAATTCAAAATTGATAGCCTCTCTCTATCACTACACTCCTTCATAAACTTGAGCTAGAACATCCAAGTTTGTTTTCTTTACCTTCTTCTTAGCAACTTCCATCCTGGGTTTCTTCATCAAAATTTTGTATTTTAAACCCATGACCTTCCTCTTGAGACACTTGTTATTTTCCTTTAACTTTCTATTATTTTCATACCACAAGCCTAGATGCAACATAATGTTATCATTTTTCGTCCTTTGAATTTTATTTGTACCTTCACTGTATCATATTCTTGTTTCAAAATGTTTGTTCAATGTCTCCAATTCAAAATTTTCTTGTTTCAAAGTATTCACAATTGGAGGTTCTTGTGGACTATTAGACTGAATTCCTTTTTCTTGAATTGAAGAAGAAGATGAATTTTTTGTAGCTCTTTTCTCCATAGACTCAATATAGTCATATATCTCTTGCTGGATAGGGACAATTTCTAGTGTTCTTCTTACCAAGCTAGAGATTGGTGTCAGAACATTTTGTGATGGAACCTCTGGTTCCTCTTCCTCTTCCAAATTAACAAACTCTGTGAATTGTTGAGTTGACTCCTTTATCATTTTGTTAAGTCTTGCACTTCTCCTTATGGTAGATGAGAGAGGAATTTGTTTTTTAGTTTTCTTATGTTCTGTATTGTCCTTATTTGTTTCCTCCATTTTCTTTTTGGGTGTCTTTTCTTCTTTTTCATTGGCTTTCTTTCTTCTAACACTTTTCTTCCTTATGTTTTATAAAACATTTACAAGAGGAATTTCATCTTCTGAATGTTGTTCTCGTTGTAGAAGTGGGTTATCAGTAAGGTTTTTAGACAATTTTCTTCTACTTCTCTTTACATTACTGCTACTAGGTTCTTCTTGCTCTATTTCCTTAAAATTATTCATGGTTATAAAACTCTCCCAGTTATCTCCTAAATTTTCAAGATGGGCTTCAATAGGAATATTTACAAGACCATGATGATACAAAGTGTTTTCAATGGACTGTATTTTTCTTTGAGTATTTCCTGACATCTTCCTCAAGCTATTAAGTAGAAAATAGGGTAAATTGACTTCATTGCCTTCAAGAAAGTGCATCGTTAAATGGACATGGTAGAAAAACATGCTACCGAATCTACCCTCACATGTAATGAACTTCCTTATAACTAACAATAAATTCCTCCATTTACTTTTGAGAGTTTTTCTCATAATACCCTTTCTAAAAACAACAGTATCCATACATGGTTTCTTTAGAAATGTCCTCCATTCATTCCCCTCAATTCCCCTATTTTTAAACCACCTCTTGCTAATCCTGGGTAGCGCAGTCACCTCAGCCATGAAGGATTTTTTCACCACAATTTTGATGTCCCCGATTTCTACCTCAGTTCCATCAAAGGCTCGAGTAAAAAACTTGGTTACCTCTCTATCATAGCCATAAAAATTTTCTATGAAATCCAACCACTACACTTGTTGTAGCATCTCCTTGACCTGTGGGTATCCTTCCATAAACTTCTTTCCATTCAGCTCTATTCTAACAATGGCTCCCATGCTAGCGAAGTTTTACTCTACAATTTATTCTTTTTATAGGGTTTTAGAATGATATTAGGTTAAGAAATATGAGTATGGATGAGAGTGAAATGGAAAATGGGAATGAGTAAAACGGCTCTTGAGAAAACAGGGTGTAATGGATATGAGTGAGTGGAATTATCAATGAAATAGGGTTTCAAAAATGAAGTGTCTGCATAATGATGAATGACAAATGGGCTTTCACGGCTAACTTCATTGATATGACATGATATTTATAACTCAATCTGAAGTTAGGATAGTAATCATTATTTTGAATGGTGGTACAACATCTATATTATTTCTTAATTCTGTGTTTTTAGCTTTATTATTAAATCCAATATTTACATACCTTCAAACTCATGATTCTAATACTTTATTGTTCTTCTTGAATTGACCTCAGGTGCTTCCAATTGTAGGTTTCATCATTCTCTTCTACTAAAATCTTTGATCATTCCAATCAGTGATTCCTGTCAATATCAGCTATGGAATTTCGTCAAAGCTGCATATTCTCAGCAATTTTGTAGCTACTTATTCTGAAAAGAAAAAGAGGGACGTAAAGAAAATGGGGATTAGAATAGGATGGAAAAAAAGAAAATTTATGGTGTCAAGAATACTTGGTTTTCACTCTAGATTTTCTGTATAAACATGCCAACATTGTTGGTTTTCGTGCTTATACAATTTTTTTTTTAGTTCATTTTTTTATTT
>APFE031742820.1:26982-38666 GCA_000404065.3 Pinus taeda
ATATATATATATTCCGAAAAGAAAAAGGCATGAGAGTCAAGTTGGAGAAGGGAAATCCTTCTTAACCAACTTCAAATCAATATTGTCTTGCAAATATTTAACAAATTCCTCTTTTTTCAATGGCTTATGATAAATGCTTAATCGATGGCCATTTACAAGGAAGGTGAATTTTTTTTATCAATAGTTCTAATCCTGACTGCACCATTATCAAAGACTTTTTCAATCTCATAAGGCCCAAGGCAATGAGTTCGAAATTTTCCCTGAAAATATTTGAACTTTGAATCAAAAAGTAATGCCCAATCTCCTGGTTGAAATTTCCTTTCTTTTATGTATTTTTCATGCCACCTGGATCTTTGTTGTTGAAGTAAGCTGGTTCTTTGGATAACATCCTGTCTCATTTCATCAAGTTCATTTAGTTGCTCCATTCTTTGTTTTTTTGCTTTTGAAAGATCAAGACCTAATTTGACTGTTGTCTTGAAATTTTTTACTTGAAATCCAATAGGAAACAAGACTTGCTTCCCATAAACAAGTTCATATGGAGTGTTATCACCTAGATTGACCTCAGGCTGAAGGGAGGCAATGCCAGGGTAACCACAAACCAAGCTTAGCCAAGTAGCTAGCCCTACTAGGCCGGGAGAGGGATCTCTCTGTAAGGATCTCAGTCAAGATGACTGGATCAGGTAAAGGATTTTAGGCTAGGTATAGTAGCTCGAAAGTTTTGATTGGATTTTGTAGGGGTTTTGCCGGATCAAGAGGAGCTGGGCAGTTTAGGTCTGGGAAATTATTTCAGAAATGCAAGGTGTTCTATGGGGCAAGGTAGGCATAGGATTCAGCACTCTAGGGCTTGATGAGGTGATATTTTTAAGACTAGTGAGAAGCTAAGAAGGGCATGTGACAATCATGGATCCTTCCTGGACTACTGAAAACATAGATTGGTGAATGATTTCCCAAGGCAGTGCACTGATACAATGGATTCTACCCATCAAACTTGAAACATTCAGCTAGAAGCAATGAAATGATTGATGGCACACATAAAACATATAAACATATAATCACAGAAGAAGAAACTGTACTAAAACTCCATACCATAGAGATCCCATAAAAATAGCTGCAATTCTTATTAATCTCCTACCAAACTGCTTACAAAGGTGTACAAGCAAGCTCTGAGCATCCACACTGAGTCCAACCTCTATAATGACAGAGAAACTACATGATATAGGCCTCAAAACAACTAATCCTAACCTCGGGGGTTGAATCCATGAGAGGAGGAACAGTTGCACAAAAGAGTGAACTGATAGCTAAAGACTAGGGTGGTCAAACTGACTCATCCCTAATATGAAGCAAACTAATTCATTACATGCCACTTAGGCCATTCATTTGATGTATCTACCATAGGTAACAAAAACACACTTTACTTACATCATCATTATGAATTACATCAGTGAAAAATCAAAATCCCATAGGTGAAAAGTATTTTCTAAGAGAAACAGTGAAAAATTTGGCTGCCTTTCAAATGCGCAGCACCAATGTCAAATTCACAACGCCTGAAGGAAGTGTGCAACACCATCTTCAGGGTGAGTTTTGACTGCCTTCCTGGTGTCCAAATCTAGCTCGGGATAGCTCATTGGAAAGCTTATCCTGTCTAGTTTCCAAAAATTACCCTAGTTCCCAAATTAAGCCTGGTTTTCCCTCCAAAACTGAAATCTCCCACGACTGCTCAAACGTACGAAGCCTCGCTCAGAAAATAGGCAAAAACATGATTTTTAGGTGGTTTTTTGTTTTTTTCACCTAGTAGTTTTGACTTTAAAATCTGGAAACATGGTTTTATTGAGTGTAAATGGTCTTCTGAATCCAATGGTGGTGGCCATTCCTCCAAACAATGCCCCAAAAAAGTGCGCAGTGCCCTAGGCGCTATGTGTTTGACCAAGGGACTGATATAAAAATTACTTGAAGAAAACAAGAAATGCTAAAAGCCAAAAACTGAGTTAGGGTCTTCAAAAATGGTTGACATAGCTGATGTTAAAGGTGACTAAGCATGGAGTGAAGCCTCCACCAATATTTCAAGCTTGTCCTTCTCCTTCTGATGAGTTAAGGCCTCAATTTTTGCATGAGCCCTTTTGAGCTTGGCTCTAGCAATTTTGTTTCTCATGGCATAGTATTTGTCCATTCTTCTTTGAACCTCCGTATCTCTTTTAGATTTAGCTAATAGATCCTCAATATGAGTGTTAACCCTCTCAAGCCAATATTCCTAGTTCTCATTCATCATTATGCCAAGTTGCTAATTTAAGGTGAGTTGGTTGGCAAGTTGAGTTTCTTTTTCTCTTTCAAGCTCCAAAGCTTGCTTTAGGCCTCTACTCCTAGGCCTCCTCCTGGGCATTTTTCCTTGATGGGCTCACCATAGTCACCATAGGCTTTCTCAAGTTGGATTTTAGTCTTTTCAGCTTCCCTTTTAGCTTTGATGAGCTGAACTTCCATAAGCTCATGCTTGGTCTCCATTTGCCTATTTTCCTGTTCATAATAAGATATAATGTATTTTGCTCTTTGTAGTTTCACTTGCAACTCACCTATCAATGATTCTTGCTCTTTGAAGATCATTTTGGTGTTTTCCTTTTCATCTTCCTCATCTAAGTCCACTAAGTCAAAATCTTGCTCAGTTTCATGAGGGTCTTCTTCTTGTTTTTGCATTTTTGTTTCAACCATTTTTTCCTTTCCTTTCTGTACCTACTTTGCTGATGAAGAGAACAAGGCTCCTCCAACAATCTGTGGGACAAACACTTTCCTATTTCCTCTCTGATAGGTGTGCACAACGGTACCTAAATTAGTTCCTCTGAGATTGTTGTTTTGACCTTGATCACTTTGTTCTTTGTCACTATCCTCTTTCCTGTCAGATGAAAGAATAGGTCCATGGAATGGTGATAATAGGGGTGATGTTGGATGAGATGATGATGGAATGTCTTGAAAATTTTGAGGGGAAACTTGAGTGAAAATGGGGTTAGCTATAAATGTACTCCATGCAATGTTAAGTTCTTTAAGGTGATAAAGAACTATGATCTTTATGAGGGAATGGTGAAATAAAATTTTCATTTGATCTTTGTATTCTCTTTTTTGGACAATGTAAGCCATCTTTTCAACACTCCTAAAAATATAGTAGGGTATATTGAGCATTTTAACCCTAGGGAAATGAATAAGTAACTGGATGTGGTAAGAATAGACACTAGAGAATCTACCCTCACATGAAAAATACTTCATTATAATCCTCATCATAGGTGCATATCTATCAAGGAGGTATGAGAAAGGGAAATAGCCTTTTATTTCACTTATGTACCTAGGTTTGATGTATGGTTCATAAAAATGTGCTTCTATTTCAACCTTCTTGAACCATTTTTCCCCAACTTCTAGAATCCCGGTGGCAGCTGATATAATGGCAGCAAACAATGTGAAGGTTATGCCTGCAAGAGTGACTTGGTTATCTTGAATTTTTGTTATGAAAAGCATAGTCAACTCAGGGTGGTACTGGACTACTTGGACCTACTCACAAAACTCAAAACACCCTAACCATTTTAAGGATGTCACTGTCATAGGAGAAGCTAGGGGCTCTTTGAGATCTATGGGCTCGAACCTGTGGATTTTCCATACTTTATGTGGCCTTCTCTACTCTATGTTTCCCTCTTTGTCTGATCCCTCTTCTTCACTGTGTGGCCTATATCCTTCATCATCCATGGTGTCTTTGTTATGAAACCCTAAGTAAATGGTAGGGGAATGAAATTGTTTAGGAAGGAAGAAGAAAGGGAAAGGTAGATGGGAGTCCAATGGGTGTAGGGATAGAGGTCTCTGAAAGGGGATATAGGGTATTGATTAGGTATTTTTGGGAAATGGGAAGCTTATTTGCAAAAATTAGGGTTTAGGAGAAAAACTAGGGTTTTGAATGTGAGACTAACACCAATCTTGATTTCATTCTTCAGACATTGAGGAAATAACTTTGAGCAGAGGGAAAATGATGTTTTGAAGAGGATACTTACTTGTTTTAAGGTTGAGGAGGAATTAGGAATGCTGAAGAATCAAATGGGAAAAAATATCCAAACGCGCAGTGCCCAGAGGAAGTGCGCAGCACTTCTGCGGAGTGCGCAGCACCTGAAGGGAGTGCGCAATGCCTGCAGGGAGTGCGCAGTGCCTGAAGGGAGTGCATAGAACCAAGAGGAAACACGTAGTGCCTCCACTATTTTTGCTGATTTGTCCTCTAATTGAAAAAAAACACTGTTGGGGTTTGCTCAATGCGGGGTAAAAGGGAAATAAAGAAGACATGAAAGCAAGAAGATATTTATACACCCTTGAATTTAATTTTTAGCTCATCAAACCCCCTTTGCTAATGTTTTTTGTCACTTTCACCTTTTCATTTAATTGCTCTTGATTTTCTGACCCTTTCCTTTTTTGACAGGTGGATGATGCTCAATTTGACTTGAATTTTTCAATGTTTGTTTGTCTTGCAACAAGGAGAAATGTTGTAGTGCAGCTGAGATCCATTATTACATATAGGAACTTAAAATTACATATGAAATACCAATAAACTTAAAATACTTTGTTTTCACCTCAAAAACATTTTTTTGTGGTGAAAATTACATTAGGCTAAAAAATAATAACTCAGTAGCTTATGACTTACAAATCATCATGCTTGTTTTATCAGTCATCCTCATACCCTTGCTGACCTTTATTTACCTTTTGACATTGGTGGTGAAACCCTAAGACCTAATGAAATCATGCCCTATGACCTAATGAAATCATGACTGCATATTGATTATGAAACCATAACTGAAGACAATCTGAAGAAGGATCAACAAGTATACTCTATGAGGGAAAAATTTAGATCTTCTGAAGAGAAAACAACCATCAATGGATCAGTATATCATGACCTAATGGAATGATGCAAAAAATTTAGTATGGGACCCCTAAAATGAAAATGGAAAGAGTGAATTTTGATACCTGATGGAAGTATGCAGATACTGACACTACATGGAGTATGTCCTGTAGTGTTTCTCCATGTGGTGTGGTATGCCCATAAAGCTTATGGAAGCTTTTCTGCCTAGTCTCTTCTATGTAAATGCACAATATTGGTAAGAATTGCTTCAATTACTTTATTAGTGGATTCCACTTGTGCATTAGCTTGTGCATGATAGTGAGTGGAATTTCGATGCTTGATTCCGTATTCATCCATCATCTTCTGTACCAACTTGGATGTGAATTGAGTACCTTGATCTTTCATAATTTCCCTTGGGACACCAAAACGAGTAAAAATATCCTCAAAAAGAAATGAAACTATAACATTTTCAATAGCAAAAGGAAGTGCTTTAGGTTCTACCCATTTTGTAACATAATAAGTGCAAACAAGAATGTACCTTTTTTTGTCTTGATGGTGGATTAATTGGGCCAACAAAATCCAGAGCCCATTTTTCAAAAGGCTCAATGAGTACCTAAGGTTGTAGAGGCATTTCATCAGTGAGAACATGTATCCCCATTCTTTGACAAATATCACATCTCTTAACATATTATTTGGCATCATTTAAAAGGGAAGGCCAATAATATCCTAAGAGAAGGACTTTGTAAGGGTTTATTTTATCAGCGAAGTGTCCTCCACATGGCTCATCATGGCAAGCCTTTAGTATTTATGGTACTTCATATTCTCTAACACACCTTCGAATGATTAGATCCAACCCTATTTTATATAATTCTTCATTTATCCATGAGTAAGATGCACTAATTTGAATTACCTTTCTTTTTTCTCAAGGATACAAATATGATGTTTACTTCCCTATAGCCAAATAGTTAGCAATATCTACAAACCATGGAAATTTAATAGATACTACAAAAAGATATTCATCAAGAAATTTATCTTCTACAGGTACATCATTGTTATCATTTTGAATCCTAGATAGAAAATCAACAACTGTGTTTTGTTTTCATCGTCGATCCAAAATAGTGATGTTAAATTCTTGTAAGAAAAATTACCATCTTATAATTCTGCCATCAGTGATTGGTTTATTCATTAAGTACCTAATTCAGAATGATTTGTATGTATAAAGGTTTCATAATCGGTGATGTAATATCTAAATTTATTGATGGCATGGACAACAACTAAAAACTCATTTTCAGTTACAATGTAATTTAACTCTAAAGGAGTCAAATTTTACTGGTATAATAAATGGCATAAAGAGTTAAATCCTTTTGTCCTAATATAGCTCCTAAAGTTATATATGAAGCATCAGTTGAAATGTGAAAAGGTAATTTCCAGTTTGCTCCTTTGAGAATGGGTGCTTCAGAAATTTTCTCTTTTAATGTTTCAAAAGCTTTTTGGCAATCAGAATTCCAAATGAATTCACAATCTTTTGTGAGCAATTTGAAAAGTGGAGATGCATTTTTTGTAAATTTTTCTATGAATCTTCTATAGTAACTATTAAAACCAAGAAAACTTCTAGCATCTTGTTGACAAGTTGGAATTGATAATTTAGAAATAACTTCTACTTTAGATGTGTCCACTCTAATTCCATTTCTTGAAATATGGTGTCTTAAAACAATCCCCTCAGTAAACATCATAAAAATAAATAAATAAATAAATCATGGATTAATGATATTTGCTTCCTTACATATAATGAGAACTTTTTCCAAATTCTTAAGAGACTCTTCAAAAGAATTTCCATAAACCATAAAATCATCCATATAAACTTCCACACAATCATGAATTAGATCAGAAAAAATGCCTAACATTTCCCTTTGGAATGTTATAGGTGCATTACATAATCCAAAAGGAAGTACTCGGTAGGCATAAGTTCCCCATGGACAGGTAAAATTGGTTTTCTTGATCTTCTAGAGCTACTTGGATTCAGTTATATCCACTAAAACCATCCAAGAATGAGAAATATTTCTTTCCTGCCAAGGTATCTAAAACTTGATCTATAAAAGGAAGTGGAAAGTGATCCTTTAAAGTGGCTTTATTCAATTCCCGAAAGTAAATACATACTGTCCATTTCCATTCTTTTTGGGAACAATTACTAAGGGTGAAACCCACTGACTATCTAATATTAGATGGATGAAATTTACATTTAACAATTTTTGTAGTTCCTCCTTAACAATTTCCCTTAAATTTGGATTCATTCTTCTTTGAGGTTGTTGAATTGGTCTCGCATTTTCTTCAATGTAAATATGATCTATACAAGTACTAGAATTAATTCCCTTGATATCAATGTATTCCCATGCATAAGAAGAGGAATGTTCTTGTAACATATTCATTAATTCGTTCTTTTGAAATTCTTCCAAATTATTATTGATATTCAAATTTTTTCCTCATAATATTTCTATTGTAGCATTGCTAAAGTTCTCCATGGAATGCAAAGATAGTTGACGAGATGATAAATACTCAATATTACATTGTTCTTGAAAACTTTGATTAGATTCACAATATGAGGAAGACTCATTAGTTTCCATTAAATTCAAAATTTGATCTTCTTCATCTATTTGTGAAGTAGAAAAGATTGGTCTTATATCCATATCATCATCTATCCATTCTTCATTTTCGACTTCTATTGTTGTTTTTGCAGGTGGATACAGTGTGCATTTATTTGTTTAAATTCCATCATAGATAAACATATCACAAGATCTACAACTTA
Source organism: Pinus taeda (assembly GCA_000404065.3). Classification (NCBI taxonomy): domain Eukaryota; kingdom Viridiplantae; phylum Streptophyta; class Pinopsida; order Pinales; family Pinaceae; genus Pinus; species Pinus taeda. Next base: position 34,638 of record APFE031742820.1, read on the forward strand.
TAATAGCATCAACCGCAGTTAACCATGGTCTTCCTAGAATCATTGGATTTCCTCCTAAGTTACTCTTAGGTGTTAGAATCATAAATTCAACAGGGTATTCCCAAGAATCTAAGGATACATGTATATCTTCTAATACACCATCAGGTTTGATCACAAATCTATTTGCTAGTTGTAACATTGTAGGTGTATATTGAAGATTAAGAAGTTTTAATTGATTCATAGTTTGTTTACTCATGATGTTTATAGCTACTCCTAAATCAAGTTATTTTTGAATTGTTGTTTTTCCCATCATGATATCTACAATTTTTCCAACTAGTTGAATTCTTTTGACTTCTTTTCTTTTCCTTCCTGGTTTTTAAATGCTTAACTCCCTAATTGTCTTTGCAAAAATTGGTATTTCCTTAATGGCCTGTAGTAAAGGAACTTTTATGCAAAAATTCTTTAGTTCATCTAACATATCATAATCAGGCAATAAAATCTGTTTTTCTACATGTTCATAGTTTTTTAATCTCTCACGAAAAGGTGGTTTTGAAACAAATATTGAAGGTTGTTCCATAATAGGAGTTGAGTTTATTGGAATATCATCAGAATGTGTAGGGGTGACTTGTTTTTGAAGTTTTTCTTTTTCATTGAGAGGTTCCTCTTCTTCAGAGGCATTTTCTTTTTCAGATTCCTAAATAACAACTGATGGTGACTTGTTTTCCAATACTCTACCAGATCTAAGTTGAAAATTGTTTAGATCTAATGGATTTATCATGTAAGTTTGGAAATTTTGTCCTTCCACATTGTAAACAAGTTGTGAATTTTTATTATTATTTGGGTTCGGAAGTGGTTGGGCAGGCAATTGATTTGATCTTTGAGAAAATGGTAATGAAAATTGTGGATTTGAATTTTGGGGTTGAGTTTGTTGAACAAGCTGAGGATAATATTGTGGTCGAAAAATATGATAGGGTTGTTGAAAATGAGGATATTGAGGATATTGAGGGTATTTTCCGTAAGGATTTTTCTATCCTTGTGACCAAGGTTTAGGCCAAGATTGTCAAGGCATGGGTGCAGTCCAATTAACTTTTGATGGTTGTGCAAATGTCTGAGTGTTAAAACCTTGAGTTGTATTTGTTTGTGAATTTTTCCATGGTCTTTTAGTAATAAAACAAAGAGGGTCTACTTGATTTGGTACTTGTTCTTCTTGATAAACAACTTTCAGACCTCGTATTTAGGGACATTCTTTTGTATCATGATTTTCCGCACATATAACACAAGTTTCCACACTCTTCAAATCAAGAGGACATTCTTTCAAGGCATGTTTCTCTCTGCACTTAGGACAAAAAATGGATAATGCAACATTCTCAACCTTCTGCTTGTTTTGTATTTTAAGGGCATCTATTTGTTCACTAAGACTCCCTAAAATATCTGTTTTAAAATGTCAAGCAAATTTCCTAATTCAGCCCTACTTATTGTCCCAACTACAAATTTATTAATCCTTGACAAAAGAGAGTCTCTTGGATTTTTCCCAGTTCTTTATTTTCCTCTTGAAATATGTATACATAACTCACAAATTTCTCTGAATGTTAACTAAGAAATATCTCCCTTACCCATTAGATTGATAATATCAATCCATTCATATTTGATGGATTTTAATAAGAGAGCTTTCAAATTTTCTTCATCAAGATTATGCATTTTTTCCCTTTTTATATTATAAGAAAATATTTCAATGAAATCTTCAAGATTCTCATCTTCCTTTTGCACCATTTAAATACTTCATCCTTAATATTATGGGGCATATAATAGTCCTTATATTTCTCTAAGAATGTGGTTTTCATCTGTTCCCATGATCTTATAGAATTTATTCCTAAACCCATAAACCATTTTAATGTTGCATCCTTGAGAGTTGCTAGGAACAATTTCAACTTTTGAGTGTCATGTAAATAATCATATGATCTACACAAGACTTCAAACTCAAAGAGAAATGTCTTAGGATCTTCACTCCTTAGTCCATGAAAATTTGGGAGGATAGAGGGTGAAATATTTTTCATTGTAACTGGTGTATCCTCATCAAGGATAGGAAATCCAAAAGGTTTTGGATCTCCTCTCCCTCTTCCTCTTCCTCTACCTCTTCCACCTCCAATCCTAGGTTGTTCACCATTCACATTATGTACCTCTCCTTCCCCTTCTCCAGCCATTGTATATTCTTCAAACCTAATATAGGGTTTTCGTTCTAAATTTGGATTTTCGATTTCCTCTTATAGTTCCTCTGGTTCTTCTACCAATGGTATGTTAGAATAAGTTTATTCTTCCTCTTCTTAACTAGGGAGTTCTAGTTCTTAAGCTAGAAGTTGTTCTCCAGTTAAAGATAGGAAAATTACTCCTGTTGTTGGGGATATGGGATCTTCTTCTTCTATTATGGCCTCAGTTGATGAGGTTGATGAATCTCTAGGTTGGATTTCAGATCTTAATACCTCAGGAAGTATATGTTTTCCTGCTATGGATGGAATGTGAGTTTGGGTGGATGTTGTGGAACTACAAGGTCGTGGTGGGGTGAGTGATGTTGTTGGGATTAAACTTCTACCTCTACCTACAAATCTACCTCTATAATATCTTTCCCTATGCGTATCATTTTTTTTTAACTATCAAAATGAAAAACACAAACTACTATATACACTTCCCCGAAAACAATGCAAAAATGTTTGTTAACTTAATTGTCTTAAATTGTTTACATAAATTATCAACTAGGGCTAGTAGACTGATGAAGTGTAGATGAACTATATGTGATAGGAGTCCTAGTTATCCAAATTGAATTAAATTGTCAATGAACATGATTGAATTATTTATTGAAACTAGTTTTATGAAAGATCATCACACCCTTATAAAAATTGTATCTAATTATGAAATCCACACAACCAATAAAAGTCTCAAACTTACAAATCAATCTCACACTTGTAAAATGAAATTTAACTCACACACACCCTGCGATATATCTGAAATATGCTTTAAAGGAAACTCAATTTCTAAAAGAATCAACTCATCTATCAATATAACACATTCTTGCATGAAAAACCAAAATGAATTTAAGCTATGTTCACACTTGCTCAAATTGATAAATCACTCATGCTTTGAAATATAACTTGCAAACAAATCCTCTGTTTTAAGAATTACAATTTCATTCTAAGTTCAAACTCTCACTGATATTATCATTATTGTTAAACTCAATTCATGTGCTCCTGAATCAATAAAAGAAATAAATAACGAGACAATCATATTGTTGCTATGTAGTTCAAAAATCAATAAAAGAGAACATTCTACAGGATGCATCTATTTTAACCAGAAAGTAAGCTTATGAAATGATAAGAGAACTCTACTTAAAACACATAAGAAAACCTTACTCCTTGAGTGGGCCCTCCATAAGCAAGTGGTCACGAGATCCAATCAAAAAATCAACCACACATCGAAATAAAAAGGATTCTTTGAATTAAAAACAAAGTTTTGAAATCTCATTGTCACATAAAAGTCACTATGTTTTTGTTTCGTGCAAGGTCTTTTTATAAAGCTCGCATCATTAAATGTTCAGAGCTCTATGCCTAGCCTTGCTAACAAAATGCTAATATTAACTATGAAAAGATATCATAACAGAAATCGCTCATGCTTTTCTATTAATAAAGCAAATCGTGGGCGTATATATTGTTCCTCGCTTGCATGTTATCGCTGACAGAGTTGACTTTATCCTTGACCACACAACTGGAAGCTTCTCGTATCAATCTGATTCATGAAGATAAGAGGGAATCGTTGAGTACATTGGTTGCCAAATATCCATATATTTCTCCCTTCAACTGGCATTTGGAAACATATCAAACAATGAACTTGGTTGTAGAATCAGACATTCGCTGCAGAATCATCCAAATTCGGTAGCTAAAGAAAATATTAGACTAATAATAAAGAACATTATTAACTTATGAAATACAATATTATTATATACCTGCCATGCCATAAATCCTATGATATGATGCCCATTGAGTGATTATGATGATCAAAGAG
>APFE031742820.1:39126-52460 GCA_000404065.3 Pinus taeda
TTTTATATAAATTTCAGTATAAAATTATCAAATATTATAATTCAAAATAAGACTTATTATCATTTGAATTTATATAGTAAGATGAATCTATAATTTAATGTGTGTGTGTGTGTGTGTGTGTGTGTGAATAAAGCTTACTATGTATTAATTCTTTATATAATAATTATCAATTAAAAGTGTAGCCGAAATAATTTTTTCATCATGCAAGAACTTGATTTTTTGTTGTTTAAAATATACTTTTGAAGTTTATAAATTAAACGCCTTAAACTCAATTAAAAATCTCTTACAAATTTTGGTTAAAAAAAGATTGTGAAAAAGATTATTGTATAAATTAAACTACACGTTAATTAAATATAATGATATAAATATAAATTATCATTATTTAAATTTGATTTAATGATGATTAATGTCCACTAAGACCAATGTGGTCTATTAGAGCTCAAGAAAAGGGAGAATAATTGTCATTCTTCAAAATCTTATTTCTGTGATCAAGGAGCAGGGAAAGAAGTGTTCCAAGATCACTATAGTTCGGTTAGCTTAATAATTCAAGAAGATTGGAGGTGTGGCTGATGATAGGGAATTGAGAGCGTATGTGGGCAAGAGTTGGGCAGTCTATAAGGAAGTTCTTTTCATCTTCCACCTTTTTAGTATCACAAATATGACAAATTGTATCGTCCCAGGGAGTCTTGGGAGTAGACCACCGCCCGGTCTCACTCTAAACCTCATGAGAGTTAGTTCTAATCCTAGCGATGTTCATTTTATTATTAGTGATATTCAACATAGAGAGATAATTCTGGTTATCAAGGGTAGGGTTGATCACCGCCTTAGAGTACCTTAGCTTCCTTTTACCCTCCAGCTCCTTAGCATCCCACATCTTGTCCATAAAACTGGAGATAATAGTATCTTTGCTACTATCCTTTCTTCCCATGATGATCTCCTCCTTAATCCCCCAAAGGTTGAGCCAATACTGAGCATCATGATGTCACTCGCACTTGAGGCGCAGGTGGGGGTTTTGACTAAAGTTAGAAGAAATTTTTGGGAACCTCTTGGATTCCATATTGCAAAGCTTCTTCTTATACATCATATATCTAAAAATAATTTCACTTTCAATGGGGGATAGACCAGTTTCGATCAAGAGGATAGGATATGGAGGATTTCCCTTGATCTTGAGGTTATAGGTTATGAATTTATTTTGGATCATCTCAATCTTTCTCCACGACTCCCTAGATATACTGCACCCCCAAACTTCACATCCATATAAGATAACAGGCGTGATGAGAGTCTCAAAGAGGAAATTTTTTTACTCCAAATGTAAAGATCATTGAACTTAAAATTATTTTCAAGCTCATAATATGCTTTCCAACCTCCAATAATTATTTTCTCGATGCTATAATTCCAGTTGAGATGATGAGGAAAGTCAATACCCATATATTTATAAGAAGAAACCTTCTCAAGACAATGGTTATCATAGATGAAACTACCATGGGTGATCTTTTTGGATTTAATGGTCATGGCTTTAGTCTTGTCGGTATTAACTGTCATACCCATCTTGGAGCAATAGACATGAAGAGTCTTAAGTTTATTTTCTAGGTCATCATGCCTCCTTATAATAAGAATGATATCATCAGCATAAAGGAGAAGAATAATGATAATACTAGCGAGCTCGGTGCCTTTTCAGCCCACAGCTTCCAAACACTCCTCTAGTTTATCGATGTAAATACCAAAAAGGGTAGGCGAAAGGGGACAACCTTTCTTAATCCAAATATTAAATTTAATATCTTTAGACCACCCTTCGTTGTGTTGAAAATAACAACAAGAAATGATAAAAATAGAATCCATAAATTCCAGTTCAATCTGTCCTTGAATTAAACTGTGAATTGAATTCAAATTCTATTCTCATAGCAACTTGTAAATAGTTTATTAAGTTTATTAAACTTAATTATCTTAGGAATTTAGAGTTGGAAGTCTTTCTGTCATCATGTGTATATTTTCCCTACTTTGTAGGAGTCTAGTATGAGTTAATTATGATTTGTAAATAGACAACTCAGTTTACTAAGTTCAGTTCAGTTAAATTAGTTCTCAAACTGATTGAGGAACTAATACTGAGTTAATAGCCAATGGTGTCACTAATGAAATCCAACAATGCTACTCTAATTAACTGAATATTTACTCATCAGAAACTCATGCATGCCAAATCAGAGAAAGACTCGGTTGAGACTAGAGTGCAGGGACAGTGTACTACTTGTTTTAGATTTTTCTGAGTTTCACTCACAATGTATTCATTCAAGAACTGACCCTTGAGGGATTGCGCAGTTTTGGAAGCCTTGATTTCCCTTTAAATATGGGCTAATCATCCTTAGGAATTGCGTAAGGAAATAGGAACTTGGAGAGCTGGTGAATTGGCTAAGCTTTGGCCTTGAGCATGCTTATGAGTTGGAGATTGAATTTGTTGAGTTTTGGGATTGTTCTTGAGAGAACAAGCATTGTAATTTCATATTTATTTTCCTAATTAATACAATATAGTAATGGTTTTTACGTTGTGTCTTTACCCAAATATTTATTGTCTTATCTGCCCTTGATGTTCTTCCTCTTGTCGATTATTGTTTGCTCGATCTTTATGTGCTTCTGTTGTAACGAGTAGAAGTAGATTCTTATCTCTCTCTTTAGTAAAGTGCATTAGCTTGTGAATCTACAGGATTTTCTACATGGTATCAGAGTTGAGAACAATATACTAGAGGAGATTTCGATGTTTTTATTTATGGGTTACAAGTGAATTTCGAATTTGAAATACATACTTTAGGATCGACAAATGGCGTTCTATGATTTGCGACTTGAGTATGCCTTGGATGGAAGATCGAATTATATAGCCTAGAAGGACATGATGGAGGCAGTGTTGGAGGATAATGGCTTGAAGGAATTCATTAATCAGGATATTACTAAGCCACCAACATCGGATGCTCAGAATCTAGTGAATGGAAGAAGCATGTGGAAAGGGTGAGGCAGATAATCCTTGAGGGAGTTCGAGACCAAATTGTCTAGAGTCTCCATGGGAAGGAAACTTTGCATGATATGTGGAAAGAATTGAAGGACCTTTTCTAGAATAACAGTGAAGAAATGAAGTTGGCACTAAAAGATAAACTTTGAAAAATCAAGATGGAGGCGAGATACTCAATTACAAATTACTTGACAAAGTTCACTCAATGTTGTGATGAACTTGGAAGTGTTGGAATCACTGTTTCTGAGGAAGATATGGTGAGCCTTGCTCTTATTGGACTCCCAAAGAGTTGGCATAGTTATCAAGACTCTATCAATGGTCATGAGAAGCTGCCAAACTGGGAATGATTATGGTCAGATTTGATGCAAGATGAGATCAAGAGGAACATCAAAGATGGGACCTCTTCCAAGGAAGTGGAAGATGATTTTGCCTTAGCGAGTAAGGTAAAGTGGGCTAAGGGAAAGAAGTCCGAAGGTGAGGAGGGCAGAAATAAGATGGACTTAATGAAAGTCAAGTGTTTTCACTGTCACGGACATGGGCAGTATGCCAATAATTGCCCACAAAGGAAAGCAAGCAAGAAGGAGTCGATAGTAGTGGCAGCAGGTGAAGCTCTAGCTTCATAATTTGAACTTGATTTCTCTCTCATTGCATGCATGGCCGACACTACCATGGGAGGCATATGGTATCTTGATAGCGGTGCCTCATTCCCTATGACGGGGAATAGATATCTCTTTAGCAATTTTGAGGAGAAAGACCTCAAGCAAAGCATAGAATTTGGAGATGACGAGAGGTATAGAGCTACCAAGATTGGTAAAGTTACCTTTCATAGGGATTTTTTCTCCCCTCTCAGGATCACAGATGTGATGTATGTTCCATGACTAAAGAATAATCTTGTTTCAATCACAGTATTGGAAGACCGTGGCTATGATGTGGTTTCTAGTAAGGGAAAGGTTTTCCTTAGACACATCACCATGGAAGAGGTGAAACAGATAGGTGCATGGGTGAAGAACTTGTATCCTCTTGAGGTTCAAGATGCATGCAAAGCCTTGAGGAGCAAGGAAAATGTTAGTGACTTGGTGGTTGAGAGGGAGAGTAAATTACCTCTCAACATGCAGCCCCAGAAGAACCCTCAGAAGTAGCTTTAGGTAGTTGTGGAGTAGCCACAACTAGAGACGCTGAGAGGAGATCGAGTGGAGAGATCCACTCAAGCAAAGAAGGAGTCTTAGAAGTTGTATCAAACAATTGTGAAAAAACCACAATTGGAGAAGCTGAGAGGAGACTGAGTGGAGACATCTAGTCATGTAGAGACCTCCCATAGGGGGAAATTTCAAGCCAAGTGGGCAGAGGGATCACATGCAGCCATACCTCTAGGTGTGAGGTGGGGCGATGTAAAGTAATAGTCCCAAGAGGGCTAAAATTGGACAGGGTCCATTGAGTGGTTTTATCTCAGGGATCGTACCTTGTTATGTGTTGATGCCTCAAAAATCGTTGCAACAACATCGGGGAAAACCACCCGGTCCGGACCTTAAAGGCAGCTCCTTTTCCATTTGGTGTGGTGGCTCCGACTGGAAATAATGAGACCAGTTTCCCAATGATGGATAAAAGGGGATGGATAAATTGGTGGTTCTCTAATATAATGATAATGGATGAATGATTTAATCTAAAAAGTAAAAATATGAACAATTATCCTATCCCGGGAAATTTCTGCTTTTAGTGTAATGTTTGATAATCTTTATCCACAAACAGGCATATAGATGACTCTATTGGTAAACAGAGACATTTATTCATATGATAATTACTTTGTTCAAGTAGTTGAACAAAGTAATCATTAAAACATTATTACACTATCCTTTATATATCACTGATACAGATATGACTGAAAGAATAACACTCCTTAAACATTCAATAGTGAAAAATATAAGGACTGCTGTTTAAAACATATATATATATCCAATGATAGAAAGATTAAACAAATGATGATTCACATGAAAGAATGAAACAAGATCATAGATAATAGTACCATATGTTATTTGGATCACTCCTGATATCAATCGCATTCAAATTCCTTCTTCCAACTTAGAAACACTTTCACATCAAGGCAATAGTGCACGTCCCATCAAAGCTTTCTTCGTTAAAATTCGGAATACTGGCCCAGTCTTTATAAAAAATATACCAGAAGCATAATAGTACAACTTCCAGATTTGAGTTTATACAAAAACTGAGGACCCTTTCTAAATGCATGAAAGGGCCTATAATACTAATTTAGGCTAACTAATTTACAAAAATAAAATTCTATTAATTGGTACAACTAAATCATGAGTATCTTCTCAACATAGGCTTGTTTGCAATCAGCAGCATGATTCATTGTTTCGGATGATCTCCTTTTGATTTGAGCTGGTAGATTGCAAGCATCGATTCCAATTCTGGAGGACGAGTGAGACGAGAATGTAGTTGAGCTGAGTATGTGGCATCATGGATTTCGGGAATGATACAACCGATCACATCGGTTAAACATTTGAGGGTGGCCCTTTGACTGTATGGTTTTACTAAGAAAAACCAAAAGGTATCCCAAGTTAAACTTTGGATGCCGGAAATTAATCTTCCATTCTTCTCCAATTCTTGATTGCATGCTTGTTCCAATGCTTTGGCTGACGACAATTTACCTGAGTGCACTGTGAAACCATGTTAGACAGATAAAGAGTGTTATTGATTAACTCAATTAAATTACTGGTAGATAATCTACATCTTGAGATTTCTCTCTCTGCTTTCATTAGTTGTGACTGCCATTCTAAGAAAAGGATCTCTTTGTGTGACTCTAGAATTTTAGGCAGATTTGTGGCCTGCCCTTCACTGGTGTCTTGCCAAGCTAGAAAGTTGGTTAGAGTCTCATCGACCTGTTCCAAATCCTACCTAGCATCGACTGACTTGTCAACTATTGATGCAGTAATCTCACAAAGGGGCTCAACCAGAGAAATGTTATGACATAGCAGTCTTAGCTGTGTAACCAATGCTTTGTTGATCTGGAGAGCTTCGGACTTGAAATCTGCTGGTTGTGGAAGACTCTTGAACTTTTCTACTTGATGTGACAGCTGAGCGATTTGCTCGTCTTTCGTTTTCATCATTTGTTCATTCATTGTCTTTATCCTGGCCAATGCTTCAGATAATTCCTTTTGTTTTTGTATTGTGCTTGAGTCTATCCTCTATTTCTCCTCAAGCAATTGCTTATTTAATTGATTGTTCATCTGCTGCTGTGTTGATAGTTGCTGTTCTAACTATTCAATTTTCTGTTGTCTTTCGGACACTTGTAACTGCAATGAAACAATTGTTTGGTCTCTTTCCTTAAGTAGATTGCTTACTTCCGAGGCTTTATCCATAGTGGCTGCCGAATAAGCTCCAGCATACTGAGAAAGTTTTGTAAGGTCATCAGAAGGGTTAAACTCTTCTTTCCACACTACATTAGTTGTCTCTGTTTGTGTTGGAAATAGGGAAGATTGATCAAGTCTTTTCCTTTTCCTCTGTATTTTCACTATAGCCCTGTGTTTGGGACTGTAAAAGACATCTAATGGAGGTATGTCTTCTATCTGCAAAATAATTTGATCGGATGGATCTTTTGGAATTATTTCTACATCTGTGCTGGTGGGTAGGCCGCTGGTTCCTTCAATTGGAATCGTTGTTGACGTTGTATCTTGTCCGACTGTTACTTTGGGTGTGCTAGTACCTTGTGAACCTTCCAGAACTTTTGATGATAAATGTGGATTGGCATGGTGTCTTGTGAAGTCCATCTCCACCCAAGTACAGGAAATTCAGAATTGAAGCAAAGAGTATCCATAATATAAGCACTATAATAAAAAGGAGGAATAGTCTTGTCGGTTACGCAAGTTTTTGCTCTAAATTCAAGAATTGCAGTGGCTAATTTATCTGACAATATGTTTTCCCAAACCATTACTTCACTGTTAACCGCCGCTTCCATTAAAGGAACCATTTCAATAGTGAAATTTGCAGAATCATGCAATCCCCAAATCCTACACATCATTGCCCGGGCATAACAGTAAGGAGAACATAATGAATCTACATAGTACTTACCTGAGGATTTATGTTTGTGCCTTGTGGGGTTCTGTCTCCACTCCCGAATTGGGGTCGATTCAGTATCATTCTCGTTTACGAACTTTTCAAGAAAGGCTTTATTGTATTTCTTTTGAGGTTCGGGCAAGTGATACATTTTCCTTAAGTCATTAGGCTGAAATGAGCCAAAAGTCCTTCCGTCAACTGTGCAAAATGTTCTGTTTAAAACCAATATCTCTTCTACTACCTATCGCACTACATCAGTGTATGGAAGAATTTTCTCACGTGCTGCTATTCTGTGCATATATGAATCAGCTAAATCTTTAAGGGAAGCTTCTGATTTTCTAGTTGAATCTGCGGTAGCTTGTACTGGTATTGCCTCAGGCTCCTCTGCTTCAATTAAATTGTAGATGCTTTGCCAACTTGTGTTTCCAAGGCCAAGACACGTAGTGTCTGAAATCAAACCCTTTTTTCTTGGTCTTGGATCACTGGTGGGCTGCACTAATACTACGGGAGCCGCTGCTGCCACGGATCTCTTGGATTTCTTTCCCATTTGGTTTGAATTTGTTCTTTCGGCGGAGTTCTGTGCAAGGAATGAAACCAACATGATACAGAGAATAGGTAGTATGAGCCAGTATGAAAGAATTATATCAATTAGCGAATAATGAAAGATTATAGTGATGCTGCCGCAGATACAATCTTAGGGAAGATCTCGAGATAACTGCTTCATTAATTGGTTGTTTAACCTATCAATAATGGTAAAGGAGTTTTAAATACCCATCATATCGTTTATATGCCGAATGATTCATTCAAGCATGGCTTGGATTTTTGGCGGATAATCATAAGTAAATCACAATCGGTGATTGGTAACGTGAATGGGAAGGCTTTTAACAATAATCCAAAATAATGCATGCAAGCCTTTTTTAAGTATGTTTTGAAACTCGCGCCTTAATGTATCATAATCGAGGATGGGCTCGGGTCATATTACTTATGTTATTGCAAAATTGTCAATCGCCGATGGCGATATACCTTATCGCATCGGGAGATTTAAAGGTGTCAAAAACATGCGCTGCGCTACATCCTCCAATTGTCGATAGCGATATCGCATCGGAGAAATAGGGGAGGGTCTTTCATTATACTTGTTATTTGCCTTTCCCGATATCTGATAGTTGTTCGCTTTTCGGATCGGAGTAAGTCAATGGGTGCATGCATTATGTTTTCTTTATTGTTGCAATATACGATCTTGCAATCACTTTATCGCAATAATAAAGAATTTTATATTTATTCATAAGACCGATTTCATTATAGTTCAAAAGGTTTATAATATAACATTTCCATTAGACCTTTCAATGAAGAATTTTCTAATGATGAGTTGATACCAATTTATTCACACATCTATGTTTAAAAGGGACCCATTTCATATTATAGTTAGAAAGAAAAATTTTATGAAATGGGGGGTTGTTGTACAACACAACACTATGGTAGCTAAAAGTACATAGTAGTGGGAGGAATCAGTGGGATTGATGCAGTCAGAGATCAAAGTGACAAAGGATAGAGCAGTTAGATACTAAAGAAGCGTAGAGAAGGGTTGCCAATAGTGCAGAAAAGGCAGAGTCAACAGAAGTGCATAGTTTTCAATCGGCAGAGGCAATATCAGTCAAAGACTTTGATGATAGAGGCATCATTTTGATTCAGGTTAGATGTTTTTTGTTTCAGGATCGGGATCAAGTTTAATTCCTTTCTTGTTGAGAGGGAGTGTTGAAAATAGCAACAAGAAATGATAAAAATAGAATCCAGAAATTCCAGTTTAATTTGTCCTTGAATTAAATTGTGAATTAAGTTCAAATTCTATTCTCATAGCAACTTGTAAATAGTTAATTAAGTTTATTAAACTTAATTAACTTAGGAATTTCGAGTTGGGAGTATTTATGTCATCATGTGTATGTTCTCCCTACTTTGTAGGAGTCCAATATGAGTTAATTGTGAGTTGTAAATAGACAACTCAGTTTACTGAGTTCAGTTCAGTTAAATTAGTTCTCAAACTAATTAAGGAACTAATAGTGAGTTAACAGACAGTGGTGTCACTAACGAACTCCACCAGTGCTACTCTAGTTAACTAAATATTTACTCATTAGAAACGCATGCATGTCGAATTAGAGAAAGATCGAGTTGAGACTAGAGTGTAGGGACAATGTACTATTTGTTTTAGAATTTTCTGAATTGCACTGACAATGCATGCATTCAGGAATTGTCCCTTGAGGGATTCCATAGTTTTGGAAGCCTTGATTTCCCTTTAAATATAGGCTAATAATCCTTAAGAATTGCATAGTTTTGGAAGCCTTGATTTCCCTTTAAATACGGGCTAATAATCCTTAGGAATTGCACAAGGAAATAAGGACTTGGAGAGCTAGAGAATTGGCTAAGCGTTGGCCTTGAACTTGTTTATGAGTTGGAGATTTAATTTGTTGAGTGCTAGTACTATTCTTGAGGGAACAAGCATTGTAATTTCATCTTGATTTTCTGGATTAATACAATATAGTAGTGGGGATTTGAGTTGTGGCTTTCCCAGAATATTTATTATGTTATGTGCCCTTGATGTTATTCCTCTTATCGATTATTGTTTGCTCAATCTTTATGTGCTTCCGCTCTAAAAAGTAGAAGTAGATTCTTGTCTCTTGCTTTAGTAAATTGAATTAGCTTGTGAATCTAAATGATTTTCTACACATTGGTATTAAGCTTGGCAATGAAAGTATCATAGAGGCAGATCACAACAATCCTAAGTTCAGGAGGAACTATGATCTCTTCAAACCTTTCCCAGAGCTTATCTTAGGGGACAATGTCGAAATATTTTCTAAAGTCCACAAAAAAACATAAGAGATCAGTTTTACTATTGCGACATTCCTCTGTGATGATCCTAAGGGTGAAAAGGTGGTCGATGGTCAAGTGATGTCTCCTAAAAACAATTTTCCCTTTAGATATTTTACCCTGGTTCTCATGCTAAAGGCTAAGTTTTTATTCTAGAATGAGCCGATAAATCTTGGCTAGGATGTGGCTAATCATAATGGTCTTGTAGTTATAGGGAACGTTTTTTTCCCTATATTTGAAGATAGGAACTGTTGACACCTAATCATAGGGATTGGGTGAACAACTATAAATAATGTAAATAAATAATAGAGAAAATGGAGAGTCATCGGGAGATGAAACTCAACAATCACTCCCTCACGTATATCATAATGAACAACCTAAATGAATATACAATCTCATTTTTTACGAGTTACCTACTGGCCTGACATGGTATCAAAGCCAGCTCTATTTTTAGTATTCCTGCCCTTGTAACTCCCTTTTCTGCCTATTTGCCTATTATGCCCATATTATAGAACTGACACCCCTGACATGGTACTCTGATGCGATGAGTGCATATTTGGTGATATTGCATAAGTTAATGCTACTCAAATTATTTCTCACTTGGTAGCAGCATTCCATTGCAAAGGGCGGTTTTCGAAAAGCATTCAAAACTGGACTGTTGCATTCCCATATGCAGCACTTCGTTATTTCTCGCCTGGTATTTGTTTGCAGCACACTCCTTACATTATTGGTGTATTGACATCAATTTGGTGAATTTGATACATCCCATATACCACCACCGTCTCATGCATTTTTTTAAAATATGTAACATTGTCCCATAACATATAACTGTGGTTACTACTGCTACTTCCGACTTAGCACCATACCGTGTGCATACCACCGTCTTTGCATTTTTTTCTAAACATTGTATACACCACGCATCCTCTCACTTGGCTTCCTCACGACCTCCATACACACGATCTTCCTCACGACATTTTTTGAATGTTGCCACTACCATAAACTGGACTCTGTCCATACATTGGTCCACCGACGTCCAGTTCACTTCCTCTGGGGTATTGAATCCTTCGATTTGAATCAGAGAATTATTTGGGTACTGGTCTGATTTTGACCTTTTATAGCCTAGGATGATCCCTCAAATATACAACCTGATATGCTCTCCTTGGCATCCCTTCACCATGTTGATCGAAACAGCTCAAGACCCTACCACCCCCATAAACAGATGATCAAACAGGTCAAGCATATCCATTCTGGTTTTATGGGGTTTTGAACATAACCTCCAAGCTACAGGAGTCCTTTAAAGCCACAGAAGATGGAGTCCTTTAAAGCCATGTTGGAAGATGATTTTTTTTACCAGAACTGCATTTTTATCAGTAATGCATTTTTGACCAGAAGTGCATTCTTGATCAGAATTGCACTTTTTTTCTTAAAGATATTGCTATTAAAGTGCAGAAGTGAAAATATTTTATATATTGGCAGCAGAAGTATATTTTTTTTACAGTTCACAATTTTTTAAAATGCACTCATTAATATCTATTGTGGGAGTGGTCCTCAATGGGAAGGAAAATTATCCTGAATGGTATCGGAAAATCAAACAAAATCTAATTTTTAATGAGTTGTGGAGAGGAGTGTGTGTTGGAGATGGAGACAAAGAGCCATAATAGCTTACCTTAGACAAGGAATTCGCCATTTGGGAAAATAAGAACAACAAGGCTTATGCATTGATTGCAGCATCAGTAAATGAAGAGGTGAGTCACCATATTTCTCCATTTTCAAATGCTTTCGAAGCCTTACAAAAACTGAAGGAACTCTATGACTTACACTCTGCACTTGAAGTTGTTCAACTCATGATTAAATTTTCCACCCTTGAAAATTACAAAATGATGATCCTCTTGCTCTTGCATCAGAAGTAAAATCTATTATGCATGATATCAAAGTCACTAATGTTGAACTAGATATTCCTCTGATAGCTTTTCTCAAGGCACTTTATCCCCACTTACTCAAATTATCTTGAGTCATTGCAAGCAAATGGAAACCTCAAAGATATTACCTTTGACTCCCTTGTGAAAAAAATTGCTGAAAGAGAGAAATATTTTGGGAAGAAGACAACTCCTCAGTCTTCTGAAGAGGTTGTGTGTCTTGCACATAGAGAGAATAATCTTGCTCAATATTCTACCAGAGAAAGAGGTGGTCGAAGAGGAAGAGGAAGAAATTTCAGAGGTGGGGGGGCAGACACTCTCAAGGATAAAAGTCAGATTTGCATTGCATACACTACAAAAGAGATGGAACACATGATGCATCCACATACAAGTTTCCTTGGGACAGAATTAAGCAGGAAAGAAACCAACCCAAAGGTAAAACTAATGGCAAAGAGAAACGTAAAGCACCTGAATCTTCTCACTATGTTGTGGCACACTGTAATATTGGAGTAAATGAAGACTTATTTAATGCTTCAATTGCTTCTTGGAAAAATGATTGGTTGTTTGATTGAGGAGAAACTTGCCACATGAATTTTAGAAGAGATTTTTTTTGAAGAATTTATTGACAATGTTGATGGAGCAGTATACTTTGCAGACAAATCAAAACTCAAGCCATTAGGGCTTGGCACAATCATGCTTAAATTGCCTGGTCTTCCAGACTTTCTTCTGCATCATGTTTTATATCTCCCACAGCTGAGGAGAAACTTGTTGTCCTTGGTCCACATTCTCCAACAAGGACACTCCATTCATATGTTTGACAGCAAGTTTGAGGTGAGATAAGCATCAGACCACTCACTTGTCATGACGGGGATAGAAGAAGAAAGGCTTCTCAAGCTGTAGGGTACCTCTGCTTGTGCACAAAATTTCTCACACAATTCTCATTATGAAGAAGGTACATTTCCATCAAGTTTATTATGGCATGCTAGATTTAGACACTTGAACTACGACATCCCCCGCTTGTTGAAGAAGAATGGTGTTACTTGTTTGCCTACAATTCCTAGGAAACTTAAGCAATGTGATGCTTGCATTCTAGGAAAGCATAGAAAACAGTGTTTTCATTATTCACATTCCAGAGCACATAGAAAACTCGAACTCATTCATTCATATTTATGTGGCCCAATGATTTTTCCTTCTGCAAATGGAATTAAATAGATGATGACTACACTAGAATGTGTTGGGTTTATTTATTAAAGAACAAATCTGATGCTTTTCAAACATTCAAGAACTTTCATACACGGATTGAAAATGATGCACAATCTCATATTGTATCTATTTGCACTCATAATCGAAAAGAATACACTTCAAATGAATTTGAAAACTATCTTCGCCAACATGGGATCAAACATCAAACAATTGTGCCTTATAATCCCCAACAGAACGGAGTAGCTGAAAGAATGAATAGGACAATCTTAAATATGGTGTGCTCCATGATGTTT
>APFE031742831.1:0-32171 GCA_000404065.3 Pinus taeda
TTCATGGATCCAATTCAGATCACGGCCTTCCCACTGAAAAAGCTTTTGGACCACCAAAAGTTGGTTTTCAAGCATCAACTAAGTGAGGGTACAATTGTCTCACTTGTCCAATCTCTATGCACTTTGCACTGCTCGGCTTTGAACCCTTCAGTGCAATTCTGAGGTACTCAACATCTCCTCTATGTGTTGTCCTCACCTTCCTGTCCAGAACTGTTTCTTCCTACAATTCATTAAGATATTCAGGTAACAGGTCATCAATAGAAGGCAATTGACTCTGCACTTCGGGATCCTCAATTAGTGAAGGTTCAAACAATCTCAAGCAATCTGCATTTACGACTAAGTAGATGTGCATGTACATTGGTAGATCAAGGTGGAAAGCATTCTCACCAATCTTCTCAAGTATCTTGAAGGGTCCATAACTAATAGGCTTTAGCATTTTACCTTCACCTTGCATCTTGTCCTTACTGATATACAGCCAGACTTGGTCACCAACTTGGAAACTATTCTCCATCCAATGCTTGTCATGCCTTGCCTTGTATTTGGCTTGGATCTTCTCTATCTATTCCTGTACTACCTAGTGGATCTCTTGGATTTGTTAAATGAACTTGGTTGCCTGTCCACATCATTGTGTCGCTCAACTATGGTGTCTTTACCAAAGACAAAATCAAAATGATACCTTGGTGTGAAACCAAAACAGGTCTTAAAAGGATATCCCTGCGTAGAAGAATGTTTTTCTCTGTTGTAAGCATGTTGCACATAAAATAAATGTTCATCCCAAAGCTTAGGATGCTTGCTGCAATATCCTCTGAGTAACTAGATCACTGTCTTGTTGACTACTTCCATCTGGCCATCAGTTTGTGGATGAAAGGTATTCTTTTCTTTATTTTTGTGTCCATCAATACCCACAGACTTGACCAAAACTTCCCCACAAATCAGGTGTCTCGATCAGATACAATGGAAGTGGGTAATACAAACTGAACCCATACATGTTCAAAGAATAGTTTTGCAATTTGTTTAGTTGTAATCTGTTTATTACAAGGTATCAAAATACAAATTTTTCTCAACCTATCCACAACAACATATAGATAATCGTGGCCCTTCCTAGATTTAGGAAGTCCTCCAACAAAATCCATGGAAACACTTTCCCAAGGGTTAGAAGGAACCGGTAAGGGAGTGTACAAGCCTAGTTTTCTATTGTTGGGCTTGCTTTTAGCACACATAGTACACCCTCTTATATATCTAGAAACTGTCTCATTCATTTTTGGACAATAACAAAATCTTTGCAGCTGTGCAACTATTTTACTTATCCCAAGGTGACCCGATATTAGAGAAGTGTGTGCTTCTCGAATTATATTTACTCTTTCAGTTTGTGGAATACATAACTTCCCACAATGATATAAGATTCGGCCCTTTACATGATAATCCAATTCTTCTACTCATTTGCCTTGACTTAGAGTTTCATATACATGTTTAAAGTCTACATCTTGAGCATATTGTTCAATGTAACTCTCATGTAACACAAGATTATGCTTAAGTATAGTAGATGCATTTATAATGGGTCTACATAACATGTCTGCAACTTTATTATGTATGCCCTTATTATATATGATGACTAAATGAAACTGTTGTAGACACCCCATCCATCTATAATGTCTTCATTGCTGCAACTTAGTTTGGGAGTGTAGATATTGAAGTGGCTGATGATTAGGATGTATTACCGTCTCTTTGGCCATTAAGTAATGTTTCCACTTTTTCACACTCTGTACTAATGCATACAATTCATTATCATATGTATGATAGTTAACTACTGAAAAATTAAATGTCTCAGAATGATAGCATATGGGTTTATCATGTTTTGTCAACATTGCTCCCATGGCATAGTCACTAGCATCTATTTGTATCTCAAATGGTCTTTGACGATTATGCAATGCCAGTACAGGTGTTGTAGTAATCTTTTCTTTCAAGGTGTCGAAAGATTTCTACTATTTGTCTCCCCACTGAAACACCTTGTTCAATCCTGTTAAAGCATGTAAGGGAGCTACAATTGAGGAAAAGTTAGAAATAAACTTCCTCCAATATTGTGCTACTCCTAAGAATCTTCTAACTTCTGTAGCAGATTTGGGTTTATGCCAGTTTACAATGACTACCACCTTAGAGCGATTTATCTTTAGTTCACCACCCATTACTATATGACCCAAATAATTTAGAGATGTTTTGCCAAATTCACATTTTGAGAGTTTAACATAAAGTTTTTCTCTTTTCAAAACACCTAGTGCTCCTTAACATGAGTTTAGTGTTCTTCCCACATTTTGGTAAATATCAGAATGTCATCTAGATATACAATAACAAAATCATCAAGAAAACGTCTCAATACATCATTCATTAATCTCATGAAAGTAGCAGGAGCATTAGTTAAGCCAAAATGCATAACTAGTCACTCATACAATCCCTGCTTTGTTTTGAAAACAGTCTTCCATGGATCTTGTTCTGCAACTCTGACATGATGGTATCCACTATGCAAGTCTAGATTGGAGAAATAAACAACTTCTTTCAATTGATCTAAAAGATCATCTATGCGAGGAAGTGGATAACGATTTTTTATTGTTATATTATTCAGTGCTCGGTAATCAATGCACATTCTGCACGAACCATCTTTCTTTCTCACCAAAATGATTGTTGACCACATGGTGATGTGCTAGGTCTCATGAACACCTTCTCGAGCAACTCTTGCACCTGCTTCTTGATTTCAGCATTCTCTAAAGTGGACAACCTGTACATTCCAATGTTGGGCAATGGAGCATCTTGCTACAAAATAATATCATCCACTATTTCCTTTTTGGGTGGCAAACCTTTAGGTTTTTGAAATAAGATATCATACTCTGAAACAACCTTTTCTAAATCAACTTGTTGTTTAGCATTACAGCCCTCAAATACATTGGTTTTATCAGGTTTCTTTTCATTGACAACCATCAGTAAGAATTGTTTGCATGAATTTATCATTCATTTCATCTGCTGTGAGTTTATGAGAGTATAATTATTCTTGAGCTTATGAGCTCTTACAAAGTATTAAATTCCATATTTAACAAGTAGATACTTGTTCTCAACTTTACAGAAAATAGCTTTTCTATCATACAAGTAAGGACTTCCTAAAAAAATTCAACATATATCTAAAGGAATTATGTCTAACTCAACCTCATCTACAAATGCTGACGCAAAAGAAAACCTGAGTTTGCATTGTCTAGTAACTTGTAGTTGTGCTTTATCATTAAACCATCCTAATGGGTATGGTTTCTTGCGAGGTGTAGTTACTAATCCCAACTTCTTTAGAATTGCTTCAGGAATCAAATTTACTTGTGAGCCACTATTAAACAAAGTATCAATCTTTTGATGTTTGGAAATAACTCGAATATGGAAAAGCTCATGTCTTTTTCTCTCATTTTCTTCGTCAATATTAGATTGTGAAGAATTACTAGTAGATGCTTCAAAATTCTTACCTCTTATACCTGTGTTTGCAATGGTTATTTCATTTCCTGAGTCTAACCCCTAATATTTATGAATAGTTGTGGTAGTCTTCCTCTTCTTGCCCTCGAACTTCTTAGGTCTTAGCTCTAGATGTAGAATCCAACACTGCTCATCATCATGCCCATCCATTTTACAGTGAGTGCATGAAGCCTTGCTTTTCTGTGCAGTGTTAGCCTTCCTTGATTTCCATTTCTGCTTTCTTTTCTCCTTATTCTTGCTTTCAGTGGGTTGGGATGATCCCCCAACTTCTAGACTTCCATTATTTCCTCTAGTCTCTAGATGAGTAGCTTGTACAGATACCTCATCTATACTAGTGCGATTAAACATGAGGATAGTGTGCCTCATGTAGCTATGTAGACGACCAATGTACTTCAATGGAGTCTCAGGTGAGTCTAATGAGATTCCTAGAATCAATGCTCTCTTTCTAAATTCTTGAGTGTACTCTTGCACACTTTTCCCTTTCAACAATCGAAGAGTTTTCCAACTCATCATGGCTTGTTGCATGTAGGCCAATAGATACAACTTTTTTTTTATTGCAGAAACAAATTCACTCTAGTCATAGATAGTCTTACCATGTATTTTCATGTTAGCTTGGGTCCTTCCTTCCCACCAAACCAAGGTAGTGCCTCCAAGGTGTAGGCTCACCAACTGAATCTTGCTCTTGTTTGAATCAATATTTTATACTCTGCAATAAACATCAATTTGTCTAATCCAATTGTCTAGCATTTCTGCATTGATCTCTACATCATATATAGGTAGATCAAATTTAACATCTATTTTGATAAATAATGCCTTCTTTTTAGGGCTATTAGGAGGTGTGAGAAAGCATTCCTCTTTCCCTTTGCCCTTTGAGTGGTCATGGGAAAGTGACTCATCTTCTCCTTTATCTTGTTCGGAGCCTAATGAATCTTCATTCTTATGTTTTCTAAAGTCCCTATACATTTCTTCTACCATGGACTTTATGGCTAGGAAACTATCTATGAATTGAGGGTCTGGCCTAATAGAACCTTCCTCTGACATTGTCTTCCAAGGATAGACTCTCCCAATTTCAGGATTAGTTTCGACCAACTCTCCTTCTCCTAATTTGAGCTTTGATCTAGCTAGCATTCAATAGCTAAACCAACACAAGCTTGTCTAACCTTAACAGCCTAAAGCTCTGATACCACTTGATCTAAAAATCACTCGTGAGTGATCTCAGTTAATTAAATAATGAATGAATGTATTACAGACTCATGTGTTGGTGTGTTTCTATGTTATTTTAGGCAACAGATCGATTAGATTGCAAAATACACAGACACTGGAAAATGGAAAACAATAAGGGAAACACAGTAAGCAAAGACAAGAACACAACGCATTAATAAGGAGTTCACCCTATTCTCTAGGGCTACATCTCCAATATAGCTCTCAATGGTAGCCTTCTTTTATTGTGTCTTTAAAGCAGAGATTTACAATGAGGAGCTCAACTTGAGTCTCCTAAAACAAAAGATGCTTAGTATGGTGGTTCCTGGATTCCCCAAGCCACCAGAGTGCACAAACTCTTTCCTTACCAAGTCTTGACCTCTTTAGTCTTTAATGGGATGAGTCCAATGGTGCTCAATTCCTCACAAATATCCTCACAGGGATGGCTTGAATCTTTCAAGCCTCGTTCTATCTGCTCTATGTTGCGTTAGGTCAACTCGGCTCCCTATTTTCTGCTTCTTGCTTCACTGTCTCTTTTGCCTTTTCGGTCACTACTTTGCTTCTTTTGTTCTTCCTTATCGTACTGTATGTTCTATTCTCTGTCTGTTCATGGCTTAAAGCCAATTTTTCCTTGACTGTTCACTTCCTCTTCCGTCCCTTTGGATCACCTGCTGTTGTTCGCTTGGAGTTCCCTGCCTTTGCGTCATCACCAACGTCCCACAGGGAAGTGGCCACTTGTCCTCTCACGAACTATGCCAGCTCTTCCTCGACAGTTCAATTTTTTAGTTATCCTATGGAATGATTCATCTGCCAACTCAGCGGTCAAATTGGACTTCAAAATTTTGTATGTCGTGGGTTAATTTCCCTATCAAATCTAGTTTTCCCATCGGGCGCAATCTCCGCCGTCAGATCTAGAGTCCCTAGATCCTACAGTGTTCGCTCATTTCGTGCAGTTGACTTGCTCGACCATTAGCCTATGATGAGAGGTGGTTTTCTATCTGATCTACTGGACACAAGCCATGTGATGAATGGAATCACTTGTTTTCTACCAAATCTAGTTATCTCCCCAATGTGCCTCCGATATACCACTGGTTTTGGAGTGTAGGACCCGCCTTTCGCCTTAGCACTTTCCTTATGATTTCTCATCTTCCCATGTGACCGAGCACTTGGTGCTTCTTTTTCTCAAGTCAGAAATGGCCTCCGTTTCCTAATCTGGGCTTCCTAACTGCTAGTTTTGCCTTCTCCACAGTCTCCATGGGCCTCAGTTAGCGCACTTTTACCAAGTTCCTTGTTGTTCCTTGCTGGATACAAACTGCCACTATCCAAAGGTCTTCCTGATAGCTCTCTTTCATAAATTTGAAGTCTTTCCTAATTTGGTACAGTCATGGCACTTGATAATTTTTCATGGATCCAATTCGAATCATTGATTTAATTAATTCCTCCTTTACATGGAATAATCGACGAGGAGGAAAGCATCATATCGCCTCGATTTTAGATCGCTTCCTCATCACAGATGATATCCTCCAACAGGACATATCTTTTCAAGCTTCAATTGTTCCGTGCATGGGATCATGTCATTGGCTTATCTTCCCAAAAATTGACTTGAGGATGGCCTTAAGGAACAAACCTTTTCAATTTCAATTTTTCTAGCTTGAAAGACCTGACTTCATTGCAAAGTTAGTGGAACGGTGGAATGACATCATGATGGTGGGGCATAGTGATATGGAAAATTTCTAGCTAAAATTGAAAGAAGTTAAGAAAAGAATAAAATCTTGGAATCATTCATATTTCATAATAGGCATTGGAGATGATGCAGTCAATCTAGCATCGGATTATCTTAGGAGGTTGGACTAAAACTCTTGCAATGAGGGAAGGTGAGGTCCTAAATGATCTGGAGCAAAGGATAAGGGAGGAGGAAATCCTATGGTGGAAAAAATAAAGGGTTCGATGGGTCAAATAGGGAGAATGAAACACAAAATTCTTTCATAAAACTATGTTAAAGAACTGGTAGTTTAACCAAATATTTTGCCTCACTAGATTGAGAGATCGGTGACTTGTTCAAAATGAGGATATTTTAGAGGAGTTGATCACCCACATCCAAACCATGTTCACAGAACCAAGCGTAGAGCAAAGCGATGTTATCTCCAGAGTTAGGCAACAATTTCCACAACTAATTTCAGAAGATGATAATAAGCCACTCATGTAGGAGATCTCCTACATAGAAGTCGAAGAGGTTGTTCATTTGCTTCCCTAAAACAAAGCTCTGGGTATTGATGTATTTATCTCAAACTTCTTTAAAGCTGTTTGACACATTCTCAAGGCTGTAATCAATGAATTTGTTGAGGAATCTCATCATTCCCATAAACATTGTTCAGATTTTAATGAAACATTCCTCATGCTCATTCCAAAGAAAGTTGTTGCGTTGGACACAAATCAATTCAAATCAATTACCCTATGCAATGTTATATAAAAATAATTTCAAGAATTCTAGTCTACCATCTTAAACCCTTAATGAAAATGATTATTGGACATGAGCAATCATGTTTCATGGAAGTTTGGTAAATTATGGATGGTATCGTAGTGGCTCATGATGTATTCTATTGTATGACCTCATCCAGATCTCTAGGTATTCTTATTAAACTTGA
This sequence comes from Pinus taeda, assembly GCA_000404065.3. NCBI lineage: Eukaryota > Viridiplantae > Streptophyta > Pinopsida > Pinales > Pinaceae > Pinus > Pinus taeda. The sequence continues at coordinate 7,347 of APFE031742831.1, forward strand.
CATATCTAAAGATTAAAATCATCTGAATTGGAAGTATCTCCTCTCTATTCTTGATGCTTTTGTTTTCTCTCATTCCTAGATCAAGTGGGAAAAATTTATGATTGAGAACCCATTCTACTCCATCCTTGTAAATGGTTCGCCATCTCACCTCTCCCCTTTCCTTTTTATTATTGCAACATAGGGCCTAGGTCACCTCACTAAATTTGCATCTGAGTCCAAATGTCTCTAGGGCTTGAGGCTTTCTCCATAGGGTCCTATAATGCATCAATAGTTTGTTGATGGAAACATGTTATATGGGAAGCCATCTTTAAAATAAGCTAAGAAACTCATTTTCAACCTTGAGGAGTTCCACCAGGCTTTGAGCACACTCATAAATGGGGAAAAATCAGATATTTTCTTTTTCAACACCCACCAAAGGGTGCAAAGTCATCTAGCTTAGACCGTTGGTTTTCATATTTCTTTGCTCCTAATTAATGATCTAGGAATCCCCTTGGTCTCTAACTCTCTAAGAACAACATGTTGGAAATATTTGTTGATCTGTATTGATCATACACTATGTAGATGTACCTTCAGGATTTTGAACTCTGATGGTCAACTAATTCTCTTACGATTTGTCCTACATGCTATCAAAATCTATTAGCTTTAAACCCTTCCATCCCATCGAAGTGTCTACAAGAACATAACCACTAAATTTCATAGATTTATTTAGTTGGGAGCTCATATTAGTCAAAAGTGGGAATTGTTAGCCTTGGATAAATTATGCAAACGAAAGATCCATGGTTATCTACGCCTAAACGATAAAAATCTCTAATAAAAATCTCTAGGAGAAAAAAAATTGGTGTCGGTAGCTGCAAGGTGGACAGGAAATCTAGCAGACCCTTTGGTCATGCAAATATTGCTTGTTTGGTAGACTTGACCCTTTGTCTAATCATCAACGTTTGTCAAATGAAGAATGACTCATGTATCTAGAATATGCCTAAAGTGAATCGTGCTATTATAAAGGAAAATGTATTTCGGGAAGTCAAGAATGAATGTAAGGCCATATTTTGGGAGGAGTCTTGGATGCAATACCAAAAGTTAACTCAAGAAAATAACTTTCGAGATATCCAGACATTCATCACTGAGTTGTGTGGGTTAACGACTTCTAGAAGGATACCAAGAGGTCGTCAACATGGAGAGTGTGGAAGTCTTTAATGCACTAGTTGGATCACATTCCCCATTTGCCGTGGGAGGCCTTAGTCTTTATCCCCCAACATCATTGTATATTAAAAATGGGGAGCTAGATAAACTCAGACGAGGTTATTTCCTGAGAGTTGTGTTTTCTCTCAAGGAAACATATTTTATTATTTATTCTTCTACATATCCGGCCCCACATCCTTTATGGAAAATAATCTGGTATTCAAGGCCGTGGTCAAAAGTCTCATTCTTCCTCTAGTTCATTGGTCATGGGAAACCTCTTACATGGGATAACATTCATAAAAAATGGTTTTGTGGTCCATTCTCATGTCCTCCTTTTTCCTGTGTAGAGGAAATTATGAACCATCTCCTCACCTTTTTTCCTATGGTAGTGGAAGTTTGGGACCAAATTTCCACACCCTTTGGGCTTGTCGATTGGTCTTAAAATAGCATGAGAGAATTGTTGGAGTTTTGGCATTAGAATATCTTCAATAATCTGATTATGAATAGATCTTGGTGTCTTTCACAAGGTTTCATCCTTTGGAATCTTTGTAAATCTAGAAACATAGTAGTGTTCCACTCAAAGATCATCAAGTATGATTAGGTTTGGTAAGTAATAAAGTGTAATATCAAATAATCCATCTATATTTCTTGTTGGCTATAGGAGGATTGGAAGGCTGAGGGTAGAGAGAGTGGCATCCTCAAGATCTTGGCTCTTAGCCCAGATTCTCTAAGCCGAGGGTCTGCTCACCTGCCTTTCATGAGGGGAAGCTCAATTGACTCCTTTATTTGTCCCTTGCTTGGGGTTTTCAAGTTAAATATTGATGGCACATCCAAAACAAAGCTTGGTTCAACTAGCCTTGGTGGTCTAACTCATAATGATAAGGGGAACATCGTGAAAAATTGTGTGGTCTCGTGCAGTAACTCTACCAATAATGTCACTAAATTTGTAGTGCTTGAGAAAGGGTTTGAAATTGTTGCTGAAATGGGATTGGCTAAATTGTAGGTCTTTGTGGCTCCTAAAGAACAATTTCTATGTTACAAAATCTTATTAGAGGCCCCCCGCTAGATAAGGTTCTCAAAAGATAGAGACTTGAGCTTATTGGAGAGTGTATCCACTATTGGCTTTCCTCCTTCAACTATGTAGTAACAGGACACATGAGACACCACAGGAATTGGGCGGTTGATAGGTTAGTCAATTAGGGTAGTGATAACCAAGGTCAATAATTTCTTAAAGGATTCCATTCAACTCCCAAAATTCCCACCATGAGGAGTTCAATAATATAGTGGCTTTAAAATAGGCTTCCCTGATGGGGGTGGTGAAAAACGAGGTTACTCTGACATGTGTGTCATGAACATGAACATTTGGCAGATGGTAAGGACGTCAATCACATTTTCCTCCCATTACATTTTGCAGTATGAGGAATTAATGATGTGGCGTTAGATGTTTCATTTTGTCTCTTTGGGATTCAGAGTGGGAGAGGGTCATTAGTATATGGCGATTGTCGAGCTTCAGTTTTTCTATTATGCTATATCAATTTGGTAGTTCGTTGTTCGATGTTTGAGCTATAGTATTCTAATGGGTTCCTTCAACCTTTGGCATGTCTAGGAATGATGGATATTTTTCTGCCATTGTCTCCTCCTCAGCCTTCGGCGCACAAAATCACTAAGCTCCTCTCTCTGTCGATGGTTTCTTGTTTCATTCAGAGGTTTGAGTTAATTATGAATGATTATTTGGCTGGCATTTGATCCCTTTCTTGTGTCTTTAGTTAACTCTCTTCCTGGATCCCTTATGAGTTTGCATGGTCGTCTATTTCTGTTATTAACTAGTCATCTTCTGAGGCCTCTTATCTTAGTCACTTTTTTTTGTACTCCTACGACCCACTGTTGGGTGATCTAATATTGAGTCTCGTGGGAAGGAAATTATCTAAACGTGTTTGTAGTGACAACTTATCAGCTGGGGTTTTTTCATAGTATGTTTGTCATTGGGTGTTCAGTCGCTCTATCTCCAACTTTGCTTCTAGGTGCTTCCTCTAGCATGGGTTTCGGAAAGGTTTTGGTCTAGTTGGTGTGTTTTCTGGGTGTGGGTTGACTTGTAATTCCCCATTCTAGAGAGAGTAGGCCATCAATTCCTTGGCATACACTAGTACAAAATGGCTAATTAGTTACTAAGAAAATGACTAAAATTTGTATATAAGTGACCATTTTTCAGTCAGTGACCAATAGTGGTTAATTTACAGTATCTTATAACGTGACCAACTTTTATTCATATTTACCTTAGTCATTAGTTGGTTGTCTCAATCTTATCATCTAGTAGTATATTTAGTCATTAATTTAGTCATTGATTTAGTCATTAATTACCACAATTAATGACCAAATACACAACAAAATATAATACTACATGATCACCCAAGAAAACCAATTAATGACCAAAGAAATATGACCAAAATGTTTGTCGCATTATAAGATATTGTAAATTAGCTACTAATAGTCATATATATGTAAAATTTAGTCATCATTTGAAATCAATTAGTAACCAAAGAGGTATGACTAAATTTTGGTTGTGTTACAATATACTGTAAATTAACTACTAATATTCAAATATATGAAAAATTTAGTCATCATTTGTAATAAAATTTTTATCATTTATACTAATCATTTGTATAAATGATTGATTTAGTCATTGTATATTTATTTTATTTGTGTTCATCATTAATCAATATAAATTAATAATTTAGTAGTTCTTGATTGATTTATATGTTCATTATTAATCAACATAAATTAATTCATATTATTTTGTGACTAAAATTTGAAAAAACAAATGTCATACAATGTGCTTGTTCGTATAATATGAAAATGCAAAGTTACATATGTTAATTACAATACTAAATCAGTTGAAATAAAACTATAAATAACTTCAACCACATAAATTATATTATATGAAAGGCCAAGTATTACAATATGAGTTTCCAACTAAATATTGGTTGGACTACAACTTAGACATGAAATATTGTTTTATCGCTTCAAAACATTATCATTGTGTTTCCAAGGAATGGCAGGTGAATTCACCAACTCTAAAGGCTCGACCATCACTCTGTATGTGAGATATTGGTTTTAAGGGTATCACTAGACATGTTCTCTTCTTTCTCTCTTTTTGCATTTGTCTCTCCAGTGTTATTATTCTCCTTTTTCTTCAACTCTTATTTTCATATCATGTGCAAGAAGGGACACACTCATGTTTTCTTCCATATTCCATAGATCCAATGACTACAATCAAACACAATAAAGATCATCATATCACATATCTCAATCACAACGTCTATAATTACCAAGTCTTACAAGGAAAGAGTGCATATTAAATAAGTAATAATTTCGAAGTCTAATACCAAATGTGACTAACTTTATAGCATCCGATTACCAAAATTTAACAACTCTTACAAAGAAAAAAAATACATCTTAAATTAATAGTTTTGAAGTCAAATATTGAATGTGACTAACTTGATAACATCTAATTACCAAAACTTTTGAATAGCTAGGATGGAATACACATGAATGGAATTTATTTCTACTACAACTTAGTTCAAGTACACATTCACCTTCTTTTCCAGAATGAAAATACCATACCCTAATAGAATCTTCACTTACAACAACAAAATATTATCCACTTGTATCCCAACAAACTAATTTCAAAGGCTTTGTATGCCTCTAAAATAATAAGCATATTAAAGATACTAATCATTTTCAAGTCTTCCTTTATCTGAATATGATAAATGTTTACAACCACTACAAATATTTCGAGAAAATATTTAAAAAATTAGAAGATATAGGCATCACATGTGGAAACTACATATACCTTAAGTAAACCAATTTAAGCAAAACTAAGAGAATCAAAAAACTTAGAACATTCATCCAATATTTCTTAGAAGTTTAGTGTGGATAACAAAACATTGAATGTCAATGCAATATAACACAAAACATACTATAAAGAATGAAAATTGTGCTCAGTCTCAACAAAAAATATTGATACAACATCAGTGGCTGCAAGAAGTCTGCCAACTCCTATTTGAAATCACACTTGACTCATGCTACCCTATGAAGTAAGTGAAATCAAGAATAAGTCTTTCATTATTTAATGTGTACAACATGCTACCTAACATGGCACATTCATTGCGATTAATTACAAAGCTAAAAAGATTATACTTTATAAGTTGTCCACCTTAAAATTCCTTGTGAAAATGCGTTGACTAACAATACAATAACACATTTCATTTTGTCCATCACGAGCGTAGAGAAAAAAATTGTTTTGATGGAAATAAAGGGACATAGCAATTCCTAAATGACTAGTAAACGTTCTTAATGAATAGCTTGGTTGTAACAAATAACAATGTGTTATAATGATTTGACCTATCAAACAAAAGATTTCAAAGCCACCACTCTTTAAGAAAAAATTCCCATTGAGTAAATGCTTGGATGAAATCAACTTACAATGGAAATCCTACACCCAAATCTGTTATAAAATAAAAAATAAATAAATAAATAAATAAATCTGAAATTCTTGCATGTGCCAAGAAGGTACGAAAACAACCCAATCAATGGAAGTGGTAGTAGGTGCTAGATGGCTATCATCTAGAAACTAGTCTACTTAGATAAAAGAAATGCTAATATTTGGAGGAAAACAAAATTATAAGCCCAATATGTCACAAAAATAAAAGAGAAAATGAAAAAGCCAAGCATCATTTAGTGAAAGGATGAATTGTTCATCTTCAAAGTTTAAGAGGACAACAATCTTAGAAAGTTGCAACAATATATCAATTATGACTCTAGGATCTCAATAAAACCTATCATGCATGTCCCTTTACCATTAGAAAGATGCAAAAATATAGCAAATGTGTTGCTAATATCTTAAGCAAACCTATCTTGCAAGTCGCTCAATGGGCATTATTTGAGAGGGGATAATTGAACCATATTTTAATTTTTAAAGGAAAAAAATACTTGATGTCCAATTACCAAAAGTTTTGGATAGATTTAATGAAATACACGTGAATGGAATTTATTTCCACTACAACTCAGTTCAAGTACACATTCACCTTTTTTTCCAGAACAAAAAGACCATACCCTCACAAAATATTCTCTTACAACCACAAAATATTCTCCACTTGTGTCCCAACAAATTGACTGCATAGGTTTTGTATGCCTTAGAAATAGTAAATACATTAAATATAGTAGTCATTTCCAAGCCTTTCTTTATCTAAATCTAATCAATGTTTACAACCACTGAAGATATTTCGAGAACATATTTAAGAAAATAGAAGATATAGGCATCACATGTGGAAACTATAGATACTCTATGTAAACCAATTTAATGAACAAAATCATAATATTCATCCAATATTACTTAGAAGTTTGGTTTGCATAACAAAATACTAAATGTGAATGCAATATTACACAAAACATACATGTAAAGAATGCAAAGTGTACTTAATCTCAACATCAAAAATTGCTACAAGATGTTTTGCATCTATTGCAAGAATTCTGCCAATACCTATTTGAAATCGCAGTTGAATCAGACCACCTTGTGAAGTAAGAAGTCTACAAAGGCTGCAAGGAGTCTACCAATCCTATTTTCTATAGGGGCTACAAGAAGTCTACCAAATCCTACTTTTTGCAAGGGCTGGAAGAAGTTTACTAACTCCTATTTGAAAATACACTTGACTCATACCACCTTGTGAAGTAAGTGAAATCAAGAATAAATCTTGCAGAATTTAATGTGTACATAATTTCATCTAGAATAGTGCATTCATCACTATTAATTACACAAAGATAAAAAAACATATGCCTTATCAATTGTCCACCTTAAAAGTTCATGTGCAAATGGCATGATTAACACTACAATAACGCATTTCATTTTCTCCATCACGAGAGGATAGTAGATCTTGTTTGGATGGAAATCAAGAGACATAACATTTTGTAAATGACCGATAAATGTTTTCAATGAATAGCTTGGCTTTAAAAAATAACAATATGTCAGAGTGATTTGACATGTTTAATACGAAAAAGGGTTTCAGGCTAGTGGAAGGAAGATGAAAAATAGATGAAAACTAAACATAATTAATGGTATCTCACTTGAACCTTGACATATAGAACATTAATTGAAGATGTATGTAGGAGTGTAGAGAATTAAAAGGAAATTATTCCAACATTAAAGACAAAATGAGCATTCAAGACCTTTGAGGCTTGGCTTGGACTCAGTCAAGACCTGCTATAGCAGACCTAAAAACAAGAGCAAGGCATCAATCAACCTAAGATACAATGCCCAAGGCCAAACTTACATTCAATGCCTATGGCTAGCCATTACGATCCACCTTTAATGATCTCATTACAAGATTAATCAATGATCACTTGAATTGTATAAATATGTATCATATCACCATTGCTCTCTTAGCATTCTCTTTAGTAGTTAGCTATAGCATAGCTTTGTTAGCATCTCTCATCACAAGGAACTGACATATGACTATTTCACAACTATATAGTCGCTGCTTGATTTTATTCCTTTGAACTAGCAATAGTATTGTACAAATTTGAGCTACATCTTGTCACTAGGGGAATGATCATTGTGGGATGTTCATGATTCTCTCTAGTTTACCCTATAACACTCAAATTTCTAAATATTTATGCAATATCTTCTGATTTACTATTTATGTTGTGAAAAACTATCTAATTAAGTTGTTTATTAAGATTACTACATTATACAATTATTTCATTGTGCACGCAACAAATGGACTACTGTGTAATAATTATTTAGTTCATTATATTACCATGTGAAGATTTATTCCTTGCCTAAGCACTTTTAGCCACTTCTGCAAATCTAACAATTTTGTATAGGACTATGATCTTTTCAAATCCAAATTTCACTCTCTTCCTTCAAGGGATCAATTGGGTAAAATAAACTTGTTAAGAGATCATTCCTCTCTTATTAAAATTCTCCCAACCTATGTGGATTCATTATTTAAGGCTAAATTGTTGTTGAAGCTCAATCATATTATCAGAGCTCAAAAAAGTCTCTGACAAGTGCAATCATCTTTCGACCATAGTAGCGATTTTTGAAGCAATAATGGTGATTTGCATTGAATGTCCACATGGATGATATCCAAGTATAGGAAGAAAACATTCAATCCTACTCTCCACACTCCACACAATATTCAGTGGTAGGAAATCTCATACCCAACAGTCCTATCATTATCAATGATTCCTACATGAAGAAATATATTGGTAATTTCCCAGATTCTTGACAGAGTTCAAATGTTGATGATAATTTCTACATCCGTGAATTCTGGATCTAATCTATTTGGTGAATTCCCTACCTTCAAAGTTCAAGTGAAAATAAACATCTTGCAGTTTTAATTCAAGATCAGCATTGAAGCATTGGATGGATGGTTTCAAAAGGTCAATACCTTATTTCCAGTCAATGACTTCAGTGGCACAAACAATATTTACTTTGCTACATTAAAACAAACAACAACCACATTTAGTTGGTGGGAATCTCATAGAAAATAGTGCACATACAATTCTCTTTGTCACAACAAGGCTTAGTAAACCCAATGGAAACCATTGCACCATTGAAATGACTAGTCTAGACAAGACTAAGGAAACAAGTTCCATGGCATAATGACTTATTTGGACAACTAGGAGACAAAATGCAATCAAATCCCAAGTATTGGAGAATATCACATCACTAAATTTAAATCAATCTCAATTACTTCAATAGTACCCATAATTCCTCTTTCCTAATACAAGTGATGGGTCATTTGGGTCCCACTTATAAACTAATAAATAAACATTCCAGATCCATCTTGCGTAGGGTCTAGCAAAAGTCGAGAGGAATCAAATCCCTCAAGATACAAACCTTTATTCAATTTTTTTCACCTTGAGTTAATTGATCAGTCATGGTGTTTGATACATTTAAGGTTAGGAACAATTGTTTTGGTTACATAAACAAGTCTAGGAACAACCAATCTCACTAACATCGAGGAAGAAAAACAGTGCTTGTTCCACTCAAAATTTTCACTATGCAAACATGCTTTGCAGTCCACCATGGAATCATGGATAATTGATGTTTACATATTATGATTTATATGGCCACTTTCAAGTGACTCAACCTACTGACAACACTGCACTTGCAATTGTACAACACTTGTTTTTTGAATCTGTGTAAGGAACATTTGATGACATATAATTTCCTATTTTAGTGTAACATCAAGGCATGCAAGGATAAATTCCCCCTATGATGTGACCCCACTAGATATCTATGATTTGTTTCATGGAAAAATCTTCACGTCAAAGAACCCTAGAAGGTACAAGTTGTGACCTCAAAGCATCATCCTAAACATTGTGAATCAACTCTACAAAGATCCCAAGGTAATCTCAAATGTTGAAGTATCTTTAATTTCTTCTAAAAAATGATGCAAGTTAAGCTATCATTCGAAAAAGGTCAACTTGTTGATTATCTTCCCACAAGTCACACAAAGACCATGGAATAAACCCAAATTTCCTTTGTCACGTAATATATGTTGTAGAAGTATAACAATGTGACTTTAGAGGAATACACTAACAAGGACCCTATCAATGTTCTTCTAGAATAACAAGTCCCACGTTTAGTTTATATATCCCTAGAGATCCATTGCCAAATTGACCAATACATTGCAAATGCATCATAGAAAACATGAATATCAAGTGCGAAATCTAGGCACAGATACAGAAACGATACATCATATTGAGTAGTTCACCCTATAGAAGCCCCATTGTGCTCATGGCACAAAAATACAATACATCATGCCTTTGCATGATCATTGCACCTTGAATAAAATCAAAGAACAGTTAATCAATTGCACACATTACCTTTGGGGTTTTCCGAGAAACAAAATTTACTTCACCAGAATTGATTTAAAGTCTGGGTATCATTAGGCTCTGGTTGACCTTGAGATGTTTGGAAAACTACATTCAAGGAAAATGATGATTTATATGAATAGTTGGAAACAACATTCATCATGGGTTACCTCAATGACAATCTTCAACAAAACATGGGATGAGCACCTTCAACATATTGTGCAAATCTCATAAACTCTGTGGCAACTCAAACTCCATCAATTTGGAAAAATGTTTCTTGTCAATAAAGAGAATTCACTACCTTGGATACATTGTTGAGGAATCAAGAGTTTGCATCAACTTAGAGAATATATAGATCAATCACAACCTACCCCACCCAACATTCTTAAGCCATACAATTTTCTTGGCATGGGAAAAATTGTACGATAGATTCGCCTTGGTCGCGTTTCATGTCACAATTTCCAAACCAAATTTTGAGTAGCATCAAACATAGTTCTCAAATGGAATCAAATATAACAATAAGAATTTGAAGAAATAAAAGACAAATTGTACTCCACGCCTAATTTTATATCCTGATCTACAATATACATTTGAAACCCAAATAATTGCTTCTAATTATGCATTGGGAATAATTCTAATCTAGTTTAGCCACCCCATTACCTAGTACTCAAAAACCTTCAATGATGTTTCCCATAATGTTAATCTTATGACTATGATTCTATTGAATTCTATAGTCTATCACCAAATGGAATGATTTCATACTGGCTAAGGATACAATTCTTCACTCTAATAGATCATTCAAAGGCATACTTCAAGTTCCATAGCACATCCCCCATAACAGGCCTATCAATACCTTGCTCTACAAAAACTTATCTGTTGTTTCTCCAAAACTTCGCAAGGAGCCATGATTTATTATATCCATAAGAGGAGGATCAATCATCTAGTCAAGCATTCCTCTTTTCTTCCAGTGCTCTTCCCACTATGCAATGTTGTTTGTCTCTCTTGGAAGAGTAGGATTTATCACAGGCCTTGCATTGAAAACCTCCATGAGCACCACACCAAAAGAATAGACAACAAACTTCTCAGTGAGTTGCTGCCTTCAGAAATACTTGAGATCAAGGCATCTAAAACTACCTTTCATAACAGTGCTCACATATGTCTGGTCTAATGTATGTCTAGTTTTTGACAAACCAAAACTTGACACCTTAGCAAGAAGATTCTCATCCAACAAAACATTTGTTGTCTTCACATCATGGTGAATATTCCCCTGTGTTTCCCTAGTATTAAGGTAATGGAGCCCTCTTTCCACCCTTATACATATTTCTAGCCTATGTTTCTATGACAGAGATGGAGGATCCATCCCATGCAAATGACTCCTCAAACGCCCATTGACCATGTATTCAAAAACCAAAATAATTTCACAGCGTTCCTCGTAGTATCCAATTTTAGAAACAACAGGGCAGTGTTGAAATTTAGACAACATCTCAATTTCTATTTGGAATTTGTGAGACCTTGGTCAGATCTGGGATAATCTCGTTGAACTACAACTTTGGTCCCATCTTCTAGTTCACCTTTATAAATATAAAAAAAATTTCCCACATCGAGTATAAATTTTTAATCAAAGTTGTTGGTGGATTATTATATCTTTGCAAATGTAAAGAAGTAGCCCATACTTGAAGGTGCAGACAAAACATAGCTACCAGTACCACTCTTGTGGGAACATGGGGAAACTTTGCTGGCCATAGCTTTTGAATTCCCACCATTCAAAGGAAGAGGTGACCATGTTGGAGGCGATTTCTTTCACTTCAATTTTTGGTGGATATGCATGCAATACCCTGTTGCTAGTATTCTCAGTGCAACAAAAGCTCCAACAATTGATCCAATAATAGGTCCCACTTCCTATTTTTTTCCCTTTGGAGGTCATAGGAATATTTCCGTGAATATGATAGGGCTCATCAAACTTCCAGTAAGATTGCTTATCTTCATCATTTCCAATCCATTTAGTATAGCATTAACATTGGTATTATCATATAGAGGACTTGTCAGCCCAACTTGGATCTAGACCAGCTTCGCCCCAACTGAAGTGTTGGCAGAAAAGTCTAGATAAAAAGACACATCCAACCCCTTGCCTTGCTAGACATAAGAAAGTCCACTAATGTAGATTGACAATTTCTACAGGCAATACAAATCAATAGATATATAGCTCAGCTACCAATATCACATAAATGCATCCGAACAAAATATGTGAGAATATAGTCCACATTAAAAGTCCAATAAATGTTTAAATTTTGGATTTATAGTACACTCATAACCATTTCGTGTTTTGTTGCATAGAACATGTTAGGATAACTAATGTCACTAACAAGAGAATTTTATTTCATAAAAATGGGATTAGTAGAAGAACTCTTAGTAGTAGTTTTTATCTTCAAATACTTATGAACATTCTCCCAAACTCTTCCCAAAGTATCATTCCTAGAATTGATCTTAGCTCCTCCCATATTAATCATATATACTGTCTCCAGAGCTACATCAGAGAGTGCATATCCATCCACAAGAAGAGCCCATTGAGGACAAAAATGGAGTAAGGAGAGAAAGCATACCATACCCATGGAATGAGGTGAGCTACCACCTTATCAAATACATATCATGTGAGGGTAGGTATAGTGTGGTTTATGGGTATCATTTTAGGCTTCTTGAAGAATTAAGGTTTGGAGCAGAAGAACCTCCTCACCACAAGCTCAACATACCATACTTCCTTGTGTAATCAATGGTAGGCACAAGCATAAAAGTGCAAGAGGGATACCACCAAGAGTTTGTTCACCATGGGTTAATTAGAATCATCATAGAAGATGCCCTCCACAACCTCATAATTCTTATCCAATGGTAAATATTCATAGATATGTAGATAGAGGAGGATATCAAATCCCTCACATATGACATTAGTCCTATTGTCACTGAAAAGGATAAGGAAGAAACAGAAAAAGAGGGAGAATAAGTAGAGAGGGATGAAGATGAGATAGATGAGGAAAAAGAAGAGGAAACCACAATAGAGGCATGGGATGTCAGGGAGGCCACTAGAGCTATGAAGGACATGGATATTGATTGAGTTGCTCAGAGGATGACCAACATTTTTAGTAGGGGGGTGATGATCAGCCTCATCATTGCGTAATTATATGTTGGGTGTGGAGCATGATTATTTAGAGTTATTTGTTTCAGCCAGATGTATACCCCAAGATGTTTGTACACCCCTCCAAGTGGGGGGGTGCGGGTACGACTTCCATCCCCCCCACGGGGGTTTGGTGCGGCCAATCCCTCCTTGTTGGGGGGTCTGGGGGCCAGCAGTCCCTCGGCGGGGGTTTCGAGAGCAGCGCCCTCAAAGCTAAAAACAAATGTAAAATCACCTTGTAAAAGTACAGTAATTTCTAGTCAATCTAGGTGTTATATGCCTAGGGGGGGTAATATGGGGTACCGAGGGAGGTACCCAAGGTAATAATGTAATAATGGGATGGGACATAGTAATACATAAGGTGGTTAACCCATGTCATGTAAGGGACCACAAGTAATTAATAATAATGTAAGGGGCCCGTGGTATTAGTTGATGGTATGAGGAAACCATGGTAATGATGCATGATATTGTATGTATGAGGCCTATATAGAGGCTAGAGACTCCACATCGAGAGATAGGAAGAGAAGTATTCTTATATGAATGGGTTGTGGAGTATTCTCCTTCCTTAAGGAGTGATTGTATGGTGTTGCCCTACCTTAAGGGTTTGATCAATAAAGAAGCATTTCTATCTATTTCTGGGTTTATTTGCATTATCTTATATTTCCTTATCAGATCTATAATATTCTTGGATTAGATCTACAACAAGTGGTATCAAAGCTATATGAAACTGGGTTAGATTTACAACACTAGGCCATTCATTAGGCGATGATATGATGGTAGAACTTATGTTTAGTTTAGGGTTTTTTTCCCTAGAAGGAAAACCCTCTCTTTTGTATGAGGGCATTGTATTGAGGATATGTAATAGATGTGTATTCTCTGAGTGAGAAGCAAAGAGGTGAGATTGTGAGACAAAACAAAGGATATTACAATGGATCTGCTGTAGGTTGTGTCTCTTCATTTTGCTAGATAATAGAAACGAAGGACTAGCTGTTCAGGCTGGACATAGCCCAAACTGGGTGAGCCACGTATATCTATGTCTCTCTAGTTTTATGTGTTTTATGTGTTTATATTTTTGCAATATTTTATGTGCTCCATTGCTCTGTAATATATAATTTTCTAACAACTGCTATTAGAGTCGAAGGTCTATTTGGCTCATAAACTCACAGGAAAGAAGGGTTCCTGGTTCGAGTGGGAGTAATGGTGGAAGATGGTAAGTTTAGGGTCGAGAAATTTAACATCCAAAACTTCTCGCTATGGAAGATATAAATGGAAGATTATTTGTATCAGAAAGATCTATACCTACCATTGGGCAGAAGGATGCTGATGAGTATAACAGATGAAGAATGGAACCTTCTCGATAGAGAGGCACTCAGAATAGTACGGTTGTGCCTCGTAGCGTCGGTTACCTTCAAAATTTCGAAGGAAACAACAATAGAGGGTTTGATTAAAGCATTGGAGAAACTATATGAAAAATCCTCGGCCTCAAACAAGGTATTTCTTATCAAACAATTATTTAATATGAAGATGTTGGAAGGTGTATCTATTGCAGACCATTTAAATGATTTTAATACTGTTACAAGTTAGTTATGTTCTGTAGGGGTAAACTTTGATGATGAAGTTAGAGCTCTGTTATTCTTGTGCTCATTAACAAAAAATTGGAATGGTTTATTAATGGCCATTAGTAACTCTGTTTCTGGATCTAGTACTTTAAAATTTGATGATGTTGTTGGTGCTATCCTTAGAGAGGAAATGCGATGGAAAAGCTCCAGTGAGACATCAAGTAATGCTTTGAGTGAAAAGTATAGGGGAAGAAAATTGGAAAGAGGAAAGAGCTTAGGATATCGCACTAAATGAAGGAAAGTTAGATCCAAGTCCAGATTGGGGGTAGTGTGCTGGAAATGTGGAAGGAAAGGACAACTAAAGAAATATTGTAGATCCAAGAAGGGAAAATAAGGTGACGGACAACAAAAAAAAAATCATGAAGCAAATTTGATAGGTGAGGTGTTATAAGATGCTTTCATTCTTTATTTTTAAAATATCATTGATTCCTGGGTTGTAGATTCAGGGGCCTCATTCCATGCCACACCTAATAAGAAATACTTTCATGACTATGTTCAAGGAGATTTTGGATAAGTTTGTTTGGGTGATGATAAACCCTGTGAAATTGTTGGAATGGGTAAGGTTCTTGTAAAACAACAGAATGGAAACAAATGGCTACTAAAGGAGGTAATGCATGTTCCACATCCAAAGAAAAATCTTATTTCAATAGGGCAGTTAGGCGGTGAAGGTTGTGTGACAACTTTCAGAGATAAAGCTTGGAAGGTTACCAAAGAATCCTTGGTAATAGCAAAAGGTGAAAAGGTTGGTACATTGTATTTATGCAATGGTATTTCTAACTCTGTTAATGCTTTAACTTCCAACGGAGCAGATGCAGCATTATGGCATCATATGTTTGGACACATGAGTGAAAAGGGGATGAAGATTCTTCACTCAAGGAATTTGTTGTTGGGTTTGAAGAATGTTGATTCAGACTTTTGTGAGAATTGCATTTATGGAAAACAGAAGAGAGTCAAATTTCTAAGAGTTGGGAAAG
The DNA here is from genome assembly GCA_000404065.3 of Pinus taeda. Lineage (NCBI taxonomy): Eukaryota > Viridiplantae > Streptophyta > Pinopsida > Pinales > Pinaceae > Pinus > Pinus taeda. The sequence goes on from APFE031742831.1 coordinate 23,165, forward strand.
AAAAGAAGAGCGAAAAATTAGAGCTTGTGCATACAGATGTATGGGGACCTTCTCAAGTATCATCTCTCAGTGGCTCTCGTTATTATGTTACTTTTATTGATGATGCAACTAGGAAAACTTGGATTTATTGTATTAAGAATAAATCTGATGTATTTGATACTTTCAAGAAATGGAAAGCTTTGTTTGAGATTGAGATAGGAAAGAAATTGAAGTTTCTCAAATCAGACAATGGAGGTGAATATTGTAGCAAAGAGTTTCATAGGTATTGTTCAGAGCATGGAATTCGCAGAGAGAAGACAGTTCCAAGAACACCACAAGAAAATGGTGTGTCAGAAATGATGAACAGAACAATCATGGAGCATGCAAGGTACATGAGATTGTATGCAGGATTCCCTTTACAATTTTGGGTAGATGCTATAGATACTGCTATTTATCTAATAAATAGAGGGCCTTCAAGTTCCTTGGATGGTGGTGTTCTAGAGGAAGCATGGGCACGTAAAAAGGTAAACTACTCCTTTTTAAAGCCTTTTGGTTGTGAAGCCATTGTCCATATTAATAAAGAAAATAGAACAAAACTTGAGGCAAATTCAAAGAAATATACCTTTATTGGATATGGTGTTCATGATTTTGGTTATCACTTATATGATTACGAAAATCACAAAATCATTAGGAGCAGAGATGTAATATTCAATGAAAAGGTCTTGTATAAGAATCAGTTGCAGGAAAAGAAACAGGAAAAAGAAAGCAAGGAATACACAGTTCTTGATGAAATCATAGAAAAAGTAAAAGTGTTTGAAAATAACAATAATCAACAACCACAACAACAAGAGCCACAACAACAGCACCAGGCACTCCAAACACCTGAAAGTGGTGTTAGAAGATCTACCAGGATAAGTATCCCCCCTAAATGATACTCTCCTTCATTATATTATTTATTGTTGACTGATTCTGGTGAACCCGAATGTTATGAAGAAGAGATGGACTCCTTAATGCATAACCAGACTTGGGACTTAGTCAGGTTGCCTGTAGAAAAGACTACATTGGAGAATAAATGGGTTTATAGGCTGGCGGAAGAAGATGGAGGGAAAAAAAGGTACAAAGCTAGACTTGTGGTGAAGGGGTTTGCATAGAAGAAATGTATTGATTTTGATGAAATATTTTCTCCTATTGTTAAAATGACTTCAATAAGAACTATTTTAAGTCTAGTAGCAGTTGAAGATTTGCATCTTGAGCAATTAGATGTAAAGACAGCCTTTCTCCATGGGGATTTGGAGGAAGAGATATATATGTAGCAGCCACAAGGATATGATGTAAAAGGGAAGGAGAAATTAGTGTGTAGGCTGAATAAAAGCTTGTATGGCTTAAAATAGGCTCCAAGGTAATGGTATCTAAAATTTGACAAGTTTATGTTTGAACAAGGTTATACTAGATGTCACTCTAATCCTTGTGTTTATCTGAAAAATTAAATGATGGTATCTATATTATATTGTTATTGTATGTAGATGACATGCTTGTTGGAGGGTCTAACATGCAGGAAATGAATGTGCTCAAAAGAAAATTGGCAAATTCATTTGAAATGAAGGATTTGGAAGCTGCAAAACAAATCCTTCATATGAGAATAACTAGAGACAAGAAAAATCGGAAATTAACACTATCTTAGAATCAGTACATACAAAAGGTGTTAAAAAGATTTAATATGCACAATGCAAAACCAGTTAGTACACCTTTTGCTATCCATTTCAAACTTGGTAAGGAAATGTTCCCAAAGACCCAAGAAGACATGGATTATATGTCTAAAGTTCCATATGCATGAACAATTGGAAGCTTAATGTATTCAATGGTCTGCACAAGGCCTGATATTGCACATGCAGTGGGAGTTGTAAGCAAGTACATGAACAATCCAGGAAAGGAACATTGGATGGCAGTGAAATGGATTCTCAGATATTTGAAAGTACCACAAATCAAGCATTATGCTTTGGTGGTTCAAACATTTTTCTACAGGAATATGTTGATGTAGATATGGCAGGTGACAAAGATAACATGAGGAGCACTACAAGATATGTATTTACTGTCGGTGGAATAGTTGTCAGTTGGGTTTCAAAAATCCAAAGTGTTGTTTCACTTTCAACAACAGAAGCAGAGTATGTTGTTGCTTCAGAGGTTAGTAAAGAAATGATTTGGTTACAAAGGTTTATGGGTGAATTGGGTAAGAAGCATGATATGGGCACATTATACAGTGATAGCCAAAGTGCCATTCATCTTGCAAAGAACACAACATTTCATTCCAGGACTAAACACATATAGCTCAAGTACCATTTCATACGATTAGTGTTGGAAGATGGAGAGTTGAAGCTGCAAAAGATACACAGTAGCCAAAATCCGGCAGATATGCTAACAAAAGTTGTAACCAGGGAGAAACTAAGAATATGCTCAGTTTCAATTGGTCTTTAAGGATGACGATGAAGGTGAGAAACAACCAGGTCCAAAGAGGAGTCATTGTCCAACAAATGAAGCAACGATGGAGTTGCTACAATCATTCTCCAAGTGGGAGGTTGTTGGGTGTGGAGCATGATTATTTAGAGTTCTTTGTTTTAGTGAGACGCATACCCTAGGAAGTTTGTACACCCCTTCATGTGGGGAGGGTGAGAGGGGGACTTGTCCCCCCCGCGGGCATTCAGGGGGACTGATCCCCCCTGGCTGGGGTGTCTGGGGGCCAGCGGTCGCCCGACAGGGGTTTCAGGGGAAATGCCCCTGAAACTAAAAACAAATGTAAAATTGCCTTGTAAAAATACAGTAATTTCTAGTCAAGTTGGGCCATTGATTAGGCGGATGATCTGACAGTAGAAATTATGTTTAGTTTAGAGTTTTTCCCCCAGAAGGAAAACCCTCTCTTTTGTATGAGGGCATTGTATTGAGGCTGTGTAATAGATGTGTGTTCTCTGAACGAGAAACAAAGAGGTGAGACTGTGAGAGAAAACAAAGGATATTATAGCAAATCTGTTGTAGGTTGTGTCTCTCCATTTTGTTGGATAATAGAAAGGAATGAATGGTTGTTCATGGTGGATGCAGCCCAAAATAGGTGAACCACGTATATCTATGTCTCTCTGGTTTTATGTGTTTTATGTGTTTGTATTTCTGCATTATTTTATGTGTTCCATTGCTCTATAATATATAATTTTATAACATTATATGGGCCTCAATTCACCTCCTAGCTTAGTCAAACTAAATTTTCTCACAACTTATTACATGTTTTCATTATATTTTGTTTAGTGAGATGAGTTAAAGTGAGATATTATGCCTAGTGGACTAATATGTAGTGAATGCAGGTTTGGAAGAGAAAATCAAGGAATTTTGGCAAAGAGTAAGATTTGAAACTCGAATGGGACAAAGAGTAGTTCATCTCAAGTTTGGGAGTTGAGCCTCCCTAAATTTAAGGAAGTCATCGGAGACTTTAGTTGTGCAAGTAGAGAGGCCTAGAACCTCATTAGGATTTGAATTTTTGTTGTACAATTCTAGCTATTTTCGAGCTCCAAACTTCTGGAAGACTTTTGATGTAATTTCATGTTTTGGTAATAAGAATGATTTTGTTATTGATTCAGTACTAAGTTAACTCAAAGGGCTGAAACTCTTGGGTTAGGGTCAAAACCTCATAGAAAACTCTCCTCTTCTTGTATCTTTATGCTTATTGTAGTTTTAGAGAAACATGGTTAAAATGTCTTTAGATGTCATTCATTGCAAGTAGTGTAGATTTGATTATTTGTTTACTAGTTTGCTTCCATTTGTGCCTTACCTTAGTAGCAAGTTAGAAGGGATAATAGAAGCATCCAAAGCTATCAGTGGGTGTCTTGGCCTCACTTCTTCCCTTTGGGATCATAATTTGAGGAAAAGACCCTTATGCAGCCCGAAAAGACAGATTTCCATTTCTTTCATGATATTTAGAGTCTGTTGTACTTAAACTAGCGTTTGATCAGTTTTGCAAAGTAGGATTTCATTTCCATCTCTTCTATCTTTATTCTTGTAGTATATCTCTTCCATGATTCCATGTTATTCAGTAATTTATTCATGCATGAGGTAGACAGTTAGTTCATTAAATTCTGTTTTTCTAGCTCATGAGAATTCTTCTTGTTTATATGACTTTTTGGAAATTTCACATGTTTGATGTAGAGCAGGTGCTTCAGATGTAGGCAGAGATCTCATAGCAATAAACCACACTTCAACTTTATTCACCCATAGGCATTCCTTGTTTTCATCAAAACCTTCACCAACTTCGTCATTTTACATAGAAATTTCCTCAAGCATTTTGAGCAAATCCAACCATCTCCTAAAATTAGTTTTGGGTTCTGAGTGATCCTAGGCCTTTTATCACTCCATTCCACCCATTAACCACCTTCTCTAAGCCTTCCATCACCTCGAACACCCATCATTTTTCTCATAGCTTCATCTTGTAGAAACACAGGGAATCGTGTAGGTTTCTAGTACATCCTGTAGGTTTTCTTGTAGGGGCCTGGTTTGAGGCCGAATTGAGAGAAAACATCTAGGAAGCCTCCCAAGGTCACCCAAGGGTATCTAAAACCTTCCAATCATCTTCTGAACCTTCACGCCATCCATCAACATCCCTAAACCACCTACCACATCACCAAAAGAGATTAGTTTGCACACTTGATTTTTCATGAAAATCATAAAAAGAAAAAACATATTTATTACAGTCCTTTACATGCATAACAATTGTGTTTGATGTTTTTAACTTCCATGCTTAGGATAGTGGCATTTTTTTCATGTTGATTTAGCATCATTGCAAAGCATAGCTCTTAGCAGTTAATTAGGAAATCGTGTGCCTTAGCATTGAATTTCATTCCTTTTCATTATTGTAGTAGATCAGGTCTCTCTTAAGGTAGATTTCTATTCTTTCATCAGGGAACCAAGCTTCTTCTGAATCCATAGAAGTTTGGCTTGCAAACCCCAGTGGTCTCTCACCATCTTAATAGTGACAAAAGGAAAAACCATCATTTTTACTTCTGCATGCAGCACATTCACCTCCAAGTTTGTACGAACCCTAGGTTGATAAAGTAAAGCTCGTAGCCCAAGAGTTGCAACATTCTTGCTGCAATATTAGTGTTCGTCAGCACACAGATTCAACTCACCTTAATGTTGGAAACTAAAAAAATTATGGAATACTACATTGGAAATATGACGATCTAGTGGAATGCATTGGAAGAATACATTTTCTCCATTAACTTTAACATTATCAAGCTTTCATTTCTGTATCTCGAGATATTTTATCCCTCTCAACACATGGTATATCCCGAGTAAGAAGAATCTATGTAATTATATGGAAAGACATAAGATTGAATTTATTTATATATGGAAGAACATGATAGTTGATATTAAATATTTTACGGGGATTATTCTTAAAATAATTATACATGTTCACAAATTTTAAAGCTCAACTATATGAAACATGTTTATAAAAATGATATAGGGGTGGAAATTCAAATATTTATTAGTTATTAATATTTTTCAATATTACATATAAAGCATATGTTGAGTATGAAAGGAGTTACACATATCCCTCACAATAAATTATAAAAATTTAAGTCGAGAGATAAAAATAAAAATAATTATTGATTTTCCCAAAAGGCGTTTTATTTTATCACTTAAAAATATAAAGATAAAATTTTCCTATCACATTTCCTTCTAATATAACAGCAATATATGAAGTTCATAAGAAAATGAATTTTTTAATTTTTGAAATGATAAAACTACTTTGTTTATTGCATTGAGAGGCACATTCTATAGCTCCATGTATGACCGAGTTGTGTAAGTATCTCACGTCTACGCATTATACAAGCCCCCAATATGACCGAGATGTGTAAGTATGTCATGTCCTCAAAAAATGATAAAAATCTTTTTTACTAATGTCAGCGAAAACATTAGCTTGAATCTTGAATTATATATAACTTGACTCTTTAGATTATACATAATTGATATTAATCAATTATTAAAATATAATTATGTATTACTATATATAATTTGAATGGATAATAAATTTACTTTTAACAACTAATTTTACCACATTAAAATCCCAAATTAGGTAAAATATTAAGCATCTTTACTGAGATTTACTAAAGCCAATACCATATCTTAAATCAAAGGAAAAATGTAATTCAACAGAAAGAATCCAAAATCTTGCTCCAAAATCCTTTTTATATTTCTTTTAATTAAATATTTCTAAAATGAATCTTTAAAGGGAGAAAACATATCCTATGGATATATTAAAGTATTTAAAGACAAATATTTCCACATGAAAATTCTAATATTTATAAATATTGATTTGGTGTAGTTTTATTATAATTTTTTTTTTTTAACAAAGTCGGTTACTGGATTACTCTTCCAAAAAAGAAAAAAAAATGTAGACATGCTCCCATTACATCAAGCCAAAATGGGAGAAGGCATCCTAGAAGAGAAAGAGAGGGAAAACAATCCCTATCTTCCAAGCTCTTCCCCTTTTGTTACTGAGGCTAATAATTGAACTATCCTTAAAAATACTTACATACTGATTCAACAATAATTAACACCTACATAACATGAAATACTACTAGTAGTAAGACACTGCAGAAAATAGAAGAATGAGGTGATTACAATTAGTATTTGTTGACTGAGGGATCCTGATGGGGCAGAGTCCAATTCTTGCTGCTTTGAGCATTATAGTTTTGTCATGTCTGATTAATAAGTAAATTCTTCCAATAATTGATTGTTTCCTCCAAATTCCTGCACTTTTATTTTAGTATAGACATTTCTTTCCGTTTCTCTTCCATTTGTCTCTTTAAGAAGGAATTCTCAGATTTTGTTTCAAATTTGTTATCTTTGATCGTTTCTGTAACCTTATCAATCATGAATTTGTTGGCTCGATAGACTACGCAGTTTTCACACTTTGGAACATCTACAAGTGAGTTCCAATCCATTTTTCCTTAAGGGAGAAGGTAACAAATCCAGTAGAGAATAGAGGGGGAAATAAGACACAAAGTGGAGAAACAAAGCAACCTCTAGGTAGACCCGCGAAGTCTCATAGCTACCAGACAGAGGGAAAGCAGGAAGAAACCATACGAGTTGTGTGAAAGCTAAAGAATCTAGGAGGCAGGGGCCACCAGAGCTGTGCGATGGGAGGGGCAATAAGAGCTACACGAAGGCAAAAGGTTCGGATACTCCTCTAGAGATGTGCGAGGGCAGAGGCCCCTATTGATACACAAAGGCAATAGGAATTGGAAAACATCCACTAGAGCTGTGCGAACGGGAGGGGCAAGGCTAAGACAGATTAGATAAGCACGATCCCCTAAGGGGCACATCAATGAAGACAAAGGAGTAGGAAAGGGAGGGAAAAGGTGCCATCGATAAAATAAGACAGGCAGAGGGGAAGAATATATTGTTGCTTAACTTGCCACGTGAGGGAAAATAACATTATATTTTCATGGGAAGTGTGAGTAGCTGCAGTTCGCTTGATAGCCAGAGACTAACTATCTTGTCTATTCTTAGAGATTTTCTTGGATTTCCTAATCTTTTGAGATCTAACCAATCAAGTCGAAGTGACCGTTTACCCACCTTGATGTTCCCTCTTTGGTTGCAATTATATGCACATTGAGAAGAGAGATCCTATGGGATCGATTTCTAAGCAATCACATTATCAATTCTAGATTCACCCATAGGATAGTTGATAGCCAAATTCGCCTGCATATCTACAGTATGATTATTTTCTCGAAGAATATGACTGAAGATGAATTCACCTAGAAATTGCAAATTTTTTCCAACCATTTTTGTTATTTGTCTCAAGACCTTGTTCTTGGGGCTTCTTCTTTCCACCATTGATTGAATTATTATAGAAGAGCCCCCCATTATGACTGGATTCTTCATACTTCGCTGCCTTAATATTCTCATTCCAAAAAGGAGGGCATATGATTTTGCCCTATTGTTGGATAGTTCTCCTACTCCCCATTCATAATTGATAGGATTTTTCCCTCCTAGGTCAAAACTTAAACCTCTCGTGCCATCCTTCCATGGGTTGTACTTAGAAGCACCATCAAACAGTAAGCAGGGTCTATTTAAATTTTTTTTCCATGTTTTGAACTCCTCTTTATTAATTCTAATTTTCCAATTCTTCTTGTTGTTAGGAGATTTGTTGAAGTGGATTTTTTTTGTTGTTTTCTCATCACGAATTCTACCCAGAATCTTTCCTCATGCTGCATGTGATTAGTGTCTATTTCTTTAACTCCTTTAGAAGTGATGACTTCTGATGACATGCTCCAAGTTGTTTCAAGGACTGTTTTGGAGTCTGGGGAGTGATCTTTAAAGATCCTATGGTTTTTTGCTAACCAGAGTTTCCAACACATAAATGAGGGTAGACTCAACCAATATGTTATGAAACCAGCTCACAAAAATATAGTAAAGATAGATCAACTCCTTACAATTCAGCCTCTTCAAGGGGGTAACCTCCTTTACATTACATAAATGAACAATTCTTGCATGAACAAATGAAAAGACCTCCTTTCTATATATAGGAGTTTAAGGGGTCATAATATAATCAGAGCCAACATAACAATAATAATGTAAGAGCACAGTAATAACAATAGTGGGGTTCTATGGGGCACAATAGTAACGATATTGGCACTACATGTGTACATCAATATAATAAGGGGGTTCACCTAATAACAATAAGGGATTACACTAGTAGTATAGGGGCCTAACATGCCCCTCTCCTTCAAAAAGTGTTGTCCTCAACAGTTGATTAGTTCTTGATGCTTCTGTATAAAATTCTTATCGTCCCATGTGGAATCTTCAGCGGGTAAGTTCTTCCACTTGATGAGATACTGTGAAATTGATCCATTTCGTAGTTGTCGGGTTCTTATTTCTGTGACTGCTCCAGGTTCCAATATGATTTTTCCTTCCTCTTCAATTTCTGGAAATATTGTTTGAATTGGGATCTTTTGAAACTTTTGAATAAGTGGCCATACTTCTT
>APFE031742834.1:2597-27258 GCA_000404065.3 Pinus taeda
GCAGCCTGTTTAACCAGGTGCGTGCACGCTCTGTGTACACAGATACAGTGCATACAAGTACGCACTGTGTCTAACGCAAAGGGTGCGTACTACTGTAAAATAAAGAAAACCTAAGTTCTAACTCGACCCTAAGCTAAGCCACCCAAAAACACAGTCAAGCAACCAAAAAGCAAAAGAAACAAGACTCTTTTCAGATCAAAGTAATGCTCAAGGGAAAAATCAATCACATCAATGGATTCCCCAGCGGAGTCGCCAATTTGTCATGCGGAAAAGAGTTATTTTGGCGGACAAACCTAACCTCCCTAGGAGTCTAAGACTCTCTAGTGACAAACAAACCAAACAAGAGCAATCCTTCTCTAAACATACATTATTCTATGAGAAACCAAGTGTTTTCCGATCTTACCTTAGGTCCAACGCTTGTTGTAGCAGTCCAGCCTTGCTGATCCAGATGAGATCCTCCTTCACTTTAAGACCTGCATACACTAACAAAGCAAACGATTACATAACACCTGAATATTATAAAACAAAACATATTCAACATATAGACCAAGGAGTATATGAAACAATTCATTAACAACAAATCATTGAGAAGAATGGACTTATTTGTATTAAGGAAACAAAAAGGAAACCATTACAACCTGAGCCTTGGTGTTGTGCAAGTTCCTCCCAGGGTCCAGCAAGAGTTTTCCTCTACTTTGACAAGCTCACCCACTTCCAAATGAAACAAGAAAGGATGTAATCTCTCCTCACAAGCTTAAACAATGGAAGTCCTAATTCCAGCAGCATTTACCCTTTAGAATGTTCAGCTTTCAACCTCCCCTCCTTTGGCCCAAGGCCTGTATTTATAGTATTGTAGAGGAAGTTATTCAGTTCCAACATCAATGGGATCCTCCCTCTTTTGGATGGGGTAGCTCCTCTCTTGATGGGATAAGTTCCTCTATCATAGGGGTGCATGAACCATCTGGAGGCGCTCAATACACGTCAAACACTCTTCTAGAAGGCTCTAGAGGTGACCACAAGTAACTTTTTAGAGATGAAACTCGCGCCTTTTGACCTTTACAGGGGTACGCACCCAACCTTTAGCATACAGAGCGTATCAGTACGCAGGTACAGTTTATCTGGAGTGCGTACACGCAGGTAAGGTAGAGAGAACCTGCGTACCCAGAGATAAACATGTTTTAAAGCGACTTTCTCTCTTTTTGAAGTTTGACATGAAGAGCAGAGGCATGGGGCTTGACAAAGAGGACAATATGGCTATTGATGGGGCCATAGAATTGCAGATAGTCAAGGTGACAAAATTCAGTGTAACAGGAGTCCACACAGGGACTGTTTCGACAGCATGGTTTGTTCCTATTTGTTCGTCCAGAATCTTATCTGGAATTCTTATGTTGAGACTTAGCAAATTGATCCTTCAAATTAGTATCAATTTGGGAAGTGTAGTCTCCAAAGAACAATTTACCCTTTGAACACTGGATTGTCGCCATATGGGGGGTAGTATGCCTTTTCATTGTTCCCTCCGAGAGACATATGAGGGTTCACAAAAAAATTCGGGTCAAGCTAGAATTGCATCTAGTGGTTGGGTACCAACACTGCCTCAAAAACAAGGAGTTGTATATTCAATACAACAAAATCAACCTGTGTCAAACATTCCCACTACACTGGCTATTATGACGGTGTCGCAAGTACAAGCGCTGCCTGGTGTATGTCAACCTCAAGTCTCTCAGGTTGTAATACAACAACCTCTTGTCTCTATGAATCAATCACAACCACTGATTAATGGCTCCTTAACTGAAGCGACTCAGGCTCAAACAAATACTATCACCCCTCATCTTGGTCAAACATCCAGTATTGGATAACACCAAATGGTCCAACAACCATGGCTAGTACAATATCAACAACCACAATTCCAGCAAGCCTACCGAGGACCTGAGCAACAAAACTTTGTAGGTAATGGGCAACAGTATGTTGAAAACAGTTACCAACAATCATATTATAATGGTTATACCCATCAACCTTATCAAAGTTATCATCATCAAATACATTATGTTGGTATGCAAAGGCCCACTTCTCAGGCAATCCCATCTTATCTTGTGTGTACTTCGTCAAACCTGAATCAACAGTTTCCTTTCATAGCAACTTTAAAATTACCAGATCTGAATCAGCTAACAAATGATCCAATTGCTTACACCCTGTGGTGGCCAACGATTCCTCATAAACATTCATTAGATATTCCTAAATTCAATGGATATCTGGGTCAATATCCATCGAATCATGTAATGACCTTTCATTTGTGGTGTTCGTCCAACACCCTCAATGATGATTCAAATAGCCTTTACCTTTTTCAGTGAATGCTAACTCGTCCGGCAACGAAATGGTACATCGAATTTCCTAGAGCTTCATTTGATAACTTCAGCACCCTTGCCACTACCTTTTTAACGCATTTTCAATTACCTATAAGGTACGAAACAGGAACAGAGCTCCTTACCAATTTTAAACAGAAAACATCCACTCACATATATGATCATATTCATGAGTGGCGATGTCATCATCGAATAGTAAAGACATATGTTCCTGATCAGCTTCTAGCTGGATGGTTTATTAAGTTGTTGTTACCTTCTATTACAGAAGATGTGGCCAAGGGAGGAGTTGTCACTGAGGAGCAAGTCATTGCTCGTGCAGAATATCTAGACTTGATCTATACTCAGTTTGGCATGCTCTATGACAAAATTCTTAATGCTCCTAGGCTAGAATTTTCTATTCCTCCTCCTCCTAAATTGAACAGAGACTCTCATGCTAGCAATGGCATGATTGGCACCTCAAGTACGCAAAAAACAAAGGCCCCATCTGGTAAAGCCCTTGCAGTTTCGAGAAAAAAAGGAAAATGAAAAACTTCCTGCCTTGGAGGTTAATGTCGTATCATTGGACAAAGGAAAAGAACCAAAGCAACCAGGGGGCAAGAAGAAAGGGAAAAACAAAAAGAAGGAACAAGAAGATTCAACTGCTGAAAAATCTTCTAAGAACCCTGTTGGGCAACAAAAACCTCATTATCCATGTTTAATATGTAACGACGAGCATTTCATGAGAGATTGTCGACATTGAGCTGAGGTTGCGAAATTTTTAAAGACTTCAACTACCTCAACGATGTTGACTGATCCGTTTCCAAACCCAGAAACTAACCTGGTTGCTATCGATCATGCTTCCAAATCCCAAGTTCTTATGCTATCCATCTCGAAACAACAAAATGATGCTTTGATATCAACAAGGAATAAAGATTATGGGAATCCACACTCATCAAACAACAAGGCTACAAATCAACCTAGTAGTTCGACAACAACTTCGTCTGAAGTTGTGCCACCCATCATTCCTGAGCTAACAATAAAGCCACAAAAGGGATTAGTACACAAATCAACATTTAATCCTTGTGCTCGAGCAACACAGAATTATAATATAGTAGAGGATCTGGCGCAATCACCATCCACTATGTCAACACTTGAAGTACTGCGAAATTGCCCCTCCCAAAAGCAAGCTCTATTATCAGCAATAGGTGGGATTGACCCAACGGATTCCAATCTTGTGGCCTTTGATCATAATGGATACGAACCTCAGTTACCACCTCAACTCGCTTTCTGTGTACAGGTAAAATCCCTCAACAAAACTGTTCATCAAACAATCATTGATGAGGGGGCATCTACCTGCATTATGTCAACGAGTTTCTAGAAAACTTTAGGCTCACCACCCTTGTCGAGATCATCAACGACATTAAAATCATTCGATAGACGAACATACACCTCATACGGGATTTTAAGTAACTTGCAAGTTGAACTGGGGGGAAACACAGTAGAAATTGATGTTGAAGTTATCAATGGAAACCTTGATTACAATATCCTACAAGGAAGGCCCTGGATTTATGATATGGTTGCTGTTATGTCAACATATTTTAGAAAGATTTCATTTCCCTTTCAAGGGGGAATTACAATTGTTGACCAACCAACCTTTCTCCCAACAGTTCACAAGTTAAGGGAAGCATTCCAATGATCCATGGAAGCTCTCAATTGCTTCAAAATGCCAGAGTAGGTCCCCTAAAAGACCCTTCCTTAATGGGTACTTTTGGCCTCTCGCCTCCAAGTAATCTGGCAGAAGTGGCCACAATGGAAACCTGTCATATGATATCTTCTACATCATCAAATATTAAGAATAACTCTGACAATTTTGATACTATGGGTCACCAAGGATGGCTCTTATCTTGTGTCGACCTCGTTACAAAATGAAACAAGGATTATGAGGATAGTTACTTTACTATGTCAACCTCATTAAAAAATGAAACAACTCCCTTTCCAAATCGAGTCTTTAATTATGATCTCGTAAAATCCAAGTCGAGTATTTCAAATATCTCAAACATAAACCTTCATTCCAATTACTGCATTGAATGCAATGAAGCTTGGGGGCATGCACCTCGATTTACGTCATTATCTTGGGGGCATGTGAACTTATAACAAGCATAGTTTTTCATTTTAAGCTTGTGTAAACATGAAACTGAAGATGAGCAATGTTTCCACAAAGTTCAATCTCGTTAAAAAATAAACATAACAATGAGCATATGTTCCCCCAAAGTTCAAGCTCATTAATAAATGAACCCCCTTTCAGTAAATAACCTTTGTAATTGCATTGCTATCAGCTTTTGAGACTTGGTTATGTTCTTATTATCACCTCCACTTTTGAGCCGATCATATGCCTCCACTTGATTGTTTACCCTTTTGAGGAATAGCTGTGATGATTGATTTTGTTAGCCACCTTCTTTTCACTTTCGTGATTGAAAAGTTCCAAACTTACCTGGAACAAGTTGCTACCCAAAAATATCACTCGTTCCTAAAAAACGAGTCTCTTTTAAGCTCTTTTTAGACTCATAAAATATGAAAATATTGTTGAGAAATTGGCCTCTCTAGCTCGTTAAAGTGATTGGAAGTGCCATCCCTCCTCTATATTTTAATATTTTTGGACCTGAGGGATCATTACACAAAAAGATCGAGCGCTTGTCTTTTTCGGCTTGCTAAAGTGATCAGAAAATTCATCCCTTTCATATTGTTTTATACTTTTTTAGACTTAAGGGATTATACTATGAAAAAGGACTACTGGAGTTTCCTTTCCATCTCTTTTCAGACTCTCTAAAACTAAGATGGACCAAGTTATCTTTATCATTAAACTCATTAAAACAATAGCGACAAACTTGTCCATACAGACAAGAGCGAGTTTCACTGTCACTAGGCTCGCTGAAACATAGTCACAGGTTTGCCCGAAGGGAAAATTATAGAACAAGGATATGTTATCCTCCTCAAGCTTGACAAAAATAAAGAGTTACTGGTCAGCAATGACTAGGAGAAAGGGAAGAAAACTTGAAGAAACTTCACTGCTAGTAGGTCACTCTTGAACATGACACTTTCACTCTATCACCATGATTGAATCGGATTGAGTTATTCTGTTCACCGGTCATATCGCCATTGGTCCTCTGTACCATCCATTTTGGGGTTAACACTACCAATCCATTTTAGTGTCACCGATATGTTCAAGAGAAGTCGCTCAGAGAATTCACCAAACCAGCTAATGCATCATCCATTGCAATACCTTCACGCTCTGTTTTTCATGACCGCCATGCTGAACCTTGTATCGTCAGAACATTTTCACCTCCACAAACTCATTTGCTCCGTTTCATGTCGTAGATGTTGGATTCATCAAGGCCCTGCTATGATGGGTCACCTCTTGTCGACTTCAGCTCATTATCCAAGAAATTGACTTAGGAACAACCCTTTCAGTACTTTGAAGCTTGAATGCCTCAATGGCAAGTTTCTCACTTCGGGCGACGGGTTTACATCAATGGCTTTCGACCAAAATATTTTGCATGGTGTTCGACATTGACTCATGTATTCACACCATGTGAATTGTATTGCAATGCCTTGAGGGTCATCATCATTATCAGTGATTCCTCTCATGCCTATTAACAGCTTAATGGTTGGTAATCAGGTGATGTCTTTCCATGTTCGACATTAGAACATCTTTTGACATCGATCGACTTGTACTTTGGGCAGAGATTGAACGAGTTTGAAGACCCCGAATCTATTTTCATCCATCTGAGCTGTGATATATTCAGGTAAATAAAGACATCAAATGTACTCCATAGCTGCATAGATAATCATCCAAGCTAAGGGATGATGGCTCTACCGGAATCATCAGTCTACCACATAGACAATTGTTTGTCCTATGTACATGAAAATGAATTTATAAAGCTAAGCATGGGAATGCCCACCTTAGCTAGATCATGAAAATATTATGAAGATAATGTATTGTATTTTATCTTATTACAGGTTACCTTTCAATTTGAAAAACCTCGGATCCTCATGCTAAAGCATTTCACCCAACATCAGAGGATTTAAGACCTCATGCTTTAGGGGGCAACTGTTATAGACATATTTGGGCACTGCAACCCCAATCACATATGTCCATAAACCAAGGGCTTCTAAACCCCTAAAAGTGTTGTTTCATACCCTAAAGGTTCAAGGTCAACTGATTACATCATTTCCCAGAAGTTTTCCTTGAAAAACCACTGAGAACTGGTTAAAGCTGAACCATATAGGCTGCTCCATGTTGAGGGTGCGATGCATCTCACCTCCTACATACAAAGGGTGTGATGCATACTAAAAAGTCCTTCTGTAGGGTTCGATGAGCGGGATCAGACAAATGGCAGAGGCAATTTGCTAGGTGGAAACTCAGAGAATCTTCTAGAAACTGCTCATATGACACTTGCCTCTCTAAATTCACCCAGGGATGAGTAAGATATCATGAAATCCCCAAGTGGAACCAAGAACTATCAATGAAATGACACTAATCGAAATCCCAGAAGCTGACTCACCCCCCTGCAAATATTTATATATGGATCCCTCATCCTAGAGATCCAAAGGATAGAATTTTGTATTTTGTAAGGAAGTGTTGTTGGTTTCTCTATGGAGCATTGTATTGTTGGGTGATATAGGTTTTCATGAATTGAAGAGGGCTTTCATGCTGGGAGTATGGCACTAGATTAGACAGCTGGGTTTTAATCCTCTCTTCTATTATTTCTATCAATAAAGCTATTTGAGTTTTCCTCCATATACTAGTATATTTCTAAATCTTGTATTTGTGTATGCATTTGTATGGTTAATGTACATCTGATTCTACATTGTTTATGGTTATAGATCTCTATGCTTTGATGGTATTTTTCTACTTTGACTCTATAGGTGTTCTTTGAATTGGGACAAGTGAGAAAAGACTGGCGAAAGCTTTATTAAAGGAGAGAGGAAACAAGCAAGGAGCCAAGCAAAAGAATAAGGTTGGTACTCTCTGCTTCTCTCTCATCTATCTCTCATAAAGGAAAACACAAGTTACTTCGAATTGTTTGTTTCTAAGATAGCTACCCATCTTAGTGGGACTAGCAGATCTGAGTAGACACCATTTTTCCCAGAAACATCATGACAACATATTTTTAAAACAAGTTTAGAAATCCAATCTTAAGTATTCCCTCCATTCTCACAAATAATTTAGAGACATTTATATCCTTAAGGTTCATGAAGATAATTTTTAAATTTCCAAGTTTTCCTAAGTTTGTTTAATTAGAATAACCTTAGATAATGTCACAGGATTCGTTGAACTTGAAACTTGAATTTAAAAGTTCAACAGACTGTAAAATGTTCAGAATTGACTCAAATTCAACTAGGTTTTTATTACTCTCATAGCTCTTTGTTTAGTGTGGGAAGGGTTGAAATTAGCGTTAGATCATACCTACACCCTAACATTGTTCTCGGGCACTATCATCATCAATGAAAAAACAATTTGTGAAGTCTAAGAAAGCCTTTCTCCATTGGTTCAAATGAAAATTTCCATCCAATTTGTGTCTGGTTTGATACTGTACTAATTTGAGGAGAATTCCAATTGATTTCTATTTAAATAGAATGTAGCATCCCGTTCTATGTCTTGTCCTACAGAGTTCTTGAAAGAAGGGCTTTACACATTTGAAGCTCAGATGGGCTCGTCCATCTCACTGCACAAATGTCATATGAATTTGTACACTTCAAACTTTTAACATATAAAATATTGTTTTGTTATATAGGTTAAACTTTTTTTTTGTTTTTTTTTTGTTATTATTATTGATTAATAAATGAAGATCCATAGATTTAGGTATTATAGTAAATGTTTCGGAACTACTAGTCGGGTTCATCTTCAAGATTGGAGGAAATGTTGAGAACATGAAGGTCAATAAATATTGGAAAGATTGAAGGATGCACTATTCAAATCGTAAATGGTCCACAGGGACAAAATGTATAAGTTATGTAAATTAGATTATCTCATGGTTTAAGGAGAAATTATAAAAACACTAAATAATAATTAAACACTAATAAGAATAAAAAATTAAAAGCTAATATTATCTACCATTTAACAGACCTGAAATATGTCTTCTTCATGGAGAATCAGGGTAATCATGGTAGTTATATATTTATAACCTATTTTTATAGATAATACATTATACTATTTACATAAAGTTTATTTATATATAAAATAAACTCTTATGTTAAATAGTATAATGTATTATCTATAAAAATAGGTTATAAATATATAACTACCATGATACCTGATTCTCCATGAAGAAGACATATTTCAAGTCTGTTAAATGGTAGATAAATTACCTTTTATTTTTTTTATCATTATTAGTGTTTAGTTATTATTTAGTGTTTTTATATTTTCTCCTTAAACTTTGACATATATTTTTAATATTAATTTTATTATACAAAATTAACTAGTCCTTTAGGTCTCCCAATGGTCTAACTAATATCTAAGATCGGGCATCCTTTTGTCATACCCTTTTGATTCAAAACCATCCTCATGCCATCCCTGCTTGAGCTAAAGTGATTTTTGTTAAGAGTTGAAGCAATTTTAGGAGGTCTCTTGTCTTCCATTTTGTCTAACCTCTTCTAATACATGAGATACCTTTCATAGCCATGCTCTTATTGGAGAAAAGAATTGTTTATATGAGGGGGATATAACATGGTGTATTTCATTCAATTTTGAGATTGAATATTATAATTTACTTTCAGATATGCTTTTTCTTTCTCTGCCACTAAATTTTTGGAAATATTGTCGTTAGATGAAATATCACACTGAGAAGGGGGGGTGGTGTGGATCAATGTAATGCAAAACTTATATTTTAATTTTTTTTATTAATAAATAACCATGTAGTAATGTACCATAACAATTTTCATCATAGCAATAAATGAAACCATGCACCAAGAACACATCATCACATCAACAAATGAGGACAACTTTGTGTGGAAAAATTTTCACAATATTTCAAAATGGATCCACATGCTCTTCAAGTAATATAATTCTTCAAAATTGATCATGTTGTTATTGTAACAATGTTTTCATCATCCGCTCATATCTTGTTCATATCCAAAACAACCGTATTCATCAATCTGGTCACATAAAAAACTTTCTGAAACCTATTTTGGTCATATACACAATACTTGTTAAAACTTGCTCATAAGTCCCCAAATCACATAACATTAATTTTGGGTATCAAAAGTATATCATCGAGGATTTTCATGCCTTCGCAAATTCTCTCAAATAAATCTTGATCATCATGCTTCTTCTCGAATCAAATTTGGCTTTAAAATGATCCCAAAAACCCCCAAACCCCCAAAAACCATATAAAACCAAAAAATAAACTAAGTGTTCGACAAAATGGCCCTTCAAGGTCACATTCTACAAAATAGTTTCTTTTTAATAGTGGACATATGAAATGTACTTCTCTGGTTTCTTAATTGTTCCACAGAATGCAAGTTGGCAAGAGAAATAAAAAATAAAAATTATGGCGTCATAATTGTCAGGGCTAGAACTTGTGACTTCGGATATATAATACAAGTGTCATGCCAAATATGTTCTAAGTTGTTGCACATAGTACAATCCCTTTTCCTACTTAATATCATATGCAAAGTCACCATACAAATTTGGTTTCCATGGAGTTATTGAACCAAGATGGAAACCACAAACTTTATCATATTTAATTGTTAACAATGTGAGTATTGCATAAGTTTTGAAATCGTGATCACCAGCAAACTCAAAAATAAATCTGTTGAGTATGATTACATTGCTTCACTATGTTTCGATATACATATTACAAGACATAAATTATTCTACACGGATACCCATCACCACTATGCACTTGTTATATAAGAGACAAAACTTCTCCGTGGGGTTTTTAAGTTGAGCCTAAACACAAACAACCCAACCATAGAACTCGAGTCATGTATGATTGTTCACAAGTGTTCATTGTTCTATCTTCAAGCCCATGGTCATATATATATATATATATATATATATATATATTATATATATTATATATATATATATAGATATATATATCATGCCAACACCCCCATAGTTTTTACTCATACAACCACACTTTTTGTCGTGTGACCATGTATTAACCCAAAAATAATAATCCTTATCCATTTCAACACATGACCTAGTCCCTAGAGGTCCATGGTCATCTTCATGTTGATTTTAACATGATTTCATCATGCCACATGGCGAATCTTGACTGGTGCCATGTGTCATACATTTTTGGCCTTTCGACTAATCAAAATGTACCAATTGTCCTACCACATGCCAGTCCCTAGTGGTGCCACTTCATCTTGCTAACATCATCTTGATGACATGTCATTCCATGTCATCCTTCCCTGCCATGTCAACACTATGTCATTTCATTTGAACAACCAAAATTCACCATTTGATGAGCTGCCACATTAAAGCTGACTATGCAAGAGAGTCATGTCATTACCACATCATCTCCTTTGATAAACCAAAATTCTCTACATGTTAGAGCTACCACATCAAGGATGAGTATGTAAGAGGGCCACATCATTTCTCTGTCATCTCCTTGGACCAACCAAAATTCACCATGTGTCAGAGCTACCATGTCACAGCTGACTTTGCAGGAGTGCCACATCATTACTTCTAGCTAATTATAGTTTTCCACATGTATTCCAATTGGGAAAATACCACATGTCATGCTTTTATTTTCTTGGAGAAGAGGGTTAAACTTTGTGCATGTTGAAATAAAATATAATTTCCATTTCTTTTTTCAACTACCAGATCAGTTAAATCTATTCACAATTGCATAATCCTTAAAATTGTTAAAATTTATGCAAGTTGAAACATTGTTCATCATTAATCTATCAAGGAAACTTGGTTTTCTCTCAAACATGTGGGATATTTAACAAATTTGGGATTTGTGGGTTTTACCCCATAGTTTAGATCCTTTGCTAATGTTGATCTTCAAATGGCCATAACTTCTCATCTAGGAGGATTATTTAGAGTGTGATATATAATTGGAAAGGTCTCGAACAAGACTAAACAACCATACCATCAATATATTAATTAGGATATCATAACTTTGAAAAAAAAAATCAATAAAATTAAAACCTATTTGGCATCAATTGATGAGGGTAGACAATAACTCCAACTAACATACCACTTCCTTTGGTTCATGAATGGCATTGTTGCTTCCTTAGGCACCTCCTTTGAAATTAATGACACTTTTTGTCATCAATGACAATAATATGTGACAACATCTCCCCCATTGTCATTGATGGCAACACCACATGACATTGGCAGTAATTGATGGAAATAGACTAAGCTCCCCTAACATGCTACTAGGCACTCCATGCAAGGATTATTTTCACTCTCTCATTCAATATCTTCTTTATCCTTCTATTGCTTCAATTCCCTCCTTGTTAATTTATGTATTTGCTATCCCCAATGTCTTCCTTGACAATGTATCCATTATCTCCTACTTTGACATTAATGGAAAAGAGACATTGTTTCCTTACAATGCTTCAAGACTATACTTGAATCTTCCTATGGACCTATCCTTTTTGTAAATGGAGTTTCCCTATGAGATCATGCTTCTTAGGATCTTCATTTCTAATTTCCTACCAATACTATTCAATTTCTCTTGAATTTCCTTTGGATCGAATCAGTGAAATTTATCCCTGAAATCTTCCCTTGAATCATACTTCAGGTTGTGAGAATATCCCCTTGTCAATATGCTTCCCTATTTGTGAAAAGACTTCTTGTTGTGTATATCTTCTTTATGTATCTTCAACAACTCGTCTTGATTGGTTACAGGTGCTATTGGGTCAGGAAAAAGGTATGATTTCTCTTCGTAAATTGCTTTATTTAACATTTATTCTTACATGATTATCTCTGTTTATAGATTAAAATAGGGAAAATATCGGCTAAAGTTGGATGAAATAATTTGGTGACAAAATAGGCAAATCTAGCACAAGAAACTAATTTTTTGCTATCTTTGTGCGCAGAAAATGTGGACTGGGCAAAACCCGTTTAGTTAACAAAGCAGCACGAGGCCATAAAAGGGAAACTACATTGTATTTGGTAGACAAGGCAGTGAGAGATCATCTTGAACAAAGATATTTTATCACATGATCAGATTATGTATTGTGAAATCCTCAAGATCCCCTGATCTTGAGGATTTGCTTTTATCTAGTTACTCTTGTATGTTATATATAGGGGCGAAAGGCAAATAGAGAGAATTCAGACTTTGATAATCTGTAATTATTATTTTTGAAAACATATAACATTGTTATCTTAGTGACTCTGTAAGATGTTACTTGCATTAATGAAATAAGGTTATGTTTGTTACATATTTATATTCTAAGTTCTTATTAAGCGGAGGCTTCTGGCGACTTTAGGCCCAGTCACGAGAAGTTCGACTACTTCCTTGTGTTATAATATTTCTATTTAGTCTTTTCTATTTGATTAATGTTCATTAATTGGTTATTCCATTCATTGTAAATATTTGTGATATTGATTCATATTGTTTTTCAATCATATTTAGAGTGAAGTCATGTGATATAATTAAGCAGTGCTTTGATTGGAATGAGTGAATTAGAGCTAATAGTAGATTGTTGTTCATTTCAAGTGATGTTATCATAGATCCTAGAGACAACTCTAATTAATTTCCACAGGTTGCAATATAGATCATTTTCTATTCAGAAATCCTTTATTATTGTATGCATGCTTGTTGTTCAATTACCATTTGTCGTTCAATTGTTGTTTGTTGTTCAATTACCATTTGCTGTTCAATTATTGTTTATTGTTTAATTTGGATTGCTATAGATTAATAATGTTGTTCAATAGTTATAGTTTCTTTCCTTGATTAAGTGAGCTAGCCTTAACTCTATTTGAACATTCCCAAGTGTCATTCTTATTTTCATTCAGTTTCAATTGATTTCAGAACAAGTTGCATAGAAATGCAGAGTGCGTTAAGAGTATTTATTCCATATCTAGTTCTCTCCAAAATCATGTGGATTGAAATGAAGAATTAGTTATTAGTGATTGCAACGATTCATCATTAGGTAACCTTTAGATTCACTGCATATACTGTGCTGAAAGTCTTGAGATAAAAAGACTTACCTCGGGTTATCGGGTGCAAGCCTCGGAAGTGATGATTGATGCTATGTGATTCATTCTCCACATTTCACTAGTTTCAATCCCACTTCTTCACCCCTGTGAGCATCACCCGATGCAATGAGTGCTAAGTGAACTATTCAAAAATCATGAGAAATTAGTCAGTTACGACTACCTCTCATGGAAATGGTCATACGTGAATGACTTACTTAACGCAGTTGAATCCCAAAATGATATCTAATATAATGCACTGCGTAATCCCCCATACTTAAATTTAAAAAGAGTCAAGGGATCTCTAACTTGAATGGTTCATGAGGCACAATACTTGCTAAGGTTTTGCAAATGGGGTAGCAAGCTAAGTGGGCTTGATTGTGGGGAAAAAATCCATAGTTAAGCGCGCTTGAGCCAGAGGAGATCTGGGATGGGTGACCTCCTGGGAAGTCCTGGTTACCATGTGCAAGCCCCGGAAGTGATGATTGATGCTATGTGATTCGTTCTCCACATTTCACTAGTTTCAATCCCACTTCTTCACGCTTGTGAGCATCACCCGATGTAATGAGTGCTAAGTGAACTATTCAAAAATCATGAGAAATTAGTCAGTTACGACTACCTCTCATGGAAATGGTCATACGTGAATGACTTACTTAACGCAGTTGAATCCCAAAACGATATCTAATATTACTATATTCTTTGTTTTTTTATGTTTTATGTTTCACTATATTGTAACACTATTATACTAATCATTATCATTATTTAATTCATGTTATTACTATATTGTTTGTTTTTTTTAGGTTTTATGTTTTTCCATTTTGTAGCACTATTTTGTAACTCTATTACACTAATCATTGTCATTATTTAATTTATGTTAATACTATATTAATAATTTAGATTCATGTTGTTACTATATTGTTTCTTTGTTTTATGTTTTACTATTTTGTAACACTATTACACTAATCATTATCATTATTTACTTCTTGTTATTACTATATTAATAATTTTAATTCATGTTATTACTATATTGTTTGTTTGCTTTATGTTTTATGTTTTACTATTATGTTTTACTATTTTGTAACACTATTTTGTGAAACTATTATACTAATCATTATCATTATTTAATTCATGTTATTACTATATTAATAATTTTGTCACTAGATTCATTTTTATCTGATTTCTCTTTTGAGTTTTGTTTATTTTTCTTCTTTCCCTTCTTTTTAGCACTGGATTTTGATTTGGCCGTAGATGATTCTACGACATGGATATCGGCAGGAATTTCAGCGGAAGAGTCTCCTGTTGGGGAATCTGGTAAAGTTATAATAGGAGAAGAATCCTTTGAAGATTTCTTCTTACTTTTGGTACTAACTGAACCAATCATACCATCAACGACATGAGACCCTGAAAGAGCTACAGTTATTTGATTGTGTTTCGAAAGGTCGAGGATTTTTTCATGTAAGGTACCTGACTGCGTATAGACAATGTCAAGGTACTGAGCCTGAGCAATTACTTGCTCTTCAGTGATTTTAGGTAATAATGATTTAATGAACCATCCTGCTAAAATTTGATCTGGAATAAAAACTTTCACTAAACGTCGTCTACGTCGCCATTCATGAATATGATCTGAAATATATGTGGACGTTGACTGTTTCAATGAAGTTAATAATTCTGTGCCATTGTCGTATTTGACAGGTAACTGAAAATGAGTTAAGAAAGAAGTGGCTAACTGACTAAAATTATAAAAAGAGCCTCATGGTAACTCAATGTACCATTTGGCAGCAAGACCAATCAAAGTGCGTTGAAAAAGATGTAAGAAAATTGAATCATTGATAATGGAATTAGATGCACACCAAAGGTGATAAGTCATCACATGATTTGATGGATCTTCTCCTGACTTACCCTCAAACTTTGGGATATCACTAGGCAACTTATTAGACATTGGCGGCCAATATCGAAGATAGTTAATTGGATCGTTCGTAAGGCGTGACAAATCAAGTAAATCTAAAGTTGCAATAAACGATAACTGATGGTTAGGGTCTCGAAAACCTTGGGTAACAAGACCAACTCTAGGAGGAGGATATTCAGGATAACCTAGAATTGGATTTGCATTGGGAATATTATATCCTCCCGGAAAACCAAGATTAACTGGACCAAACTGGGGTTGTTGAGGTTGCTGATAAGTATAGCTAGGTTACGAATGATACTGATAAACTGGGTTTTACACAGTAGGACCAAATTGATACTGTCCCTAGTATGGTTGATAAGTGAATTGCGGTTGAATTTTGACAACCGTACTTGGACCAGGTTGTCCTATAAGCATCTAAACCGAAGTCTGAACTGTAGGTCCTGACTGTAGTAAAGAGGCTTGAGGAGTTTGCACTGATGTAGGAACAGTAGAAACCAAAGTTGTCGATACTCCAGAAGTAGGTGGGGTAGATTGAACAGAAGCTGCAGTAGTTGCAATAGCAGTTTGAGGCAGAGTTCGAGGTGAACTAGGCCCAAGCTGTTGAACTACACCAGGCGTAGAAGTTTGAATAGTAGGCTGGAGAGGTTGTTGGGTTGGACCAAAAACCAAAGGTTGTCCAGGTTGACTTGATAACTACACATTTGGCTGCAAAGTCTATTGAGATGGATCCCACACCATGTTCATTCCGGGGTATGTACGCATAAAAGGTTGAGCATATTGAGGACCATAACCGGGTTGAGCGTAGGGCTAATAATTGAGAGGTACATTTCCAGTTCCTTGTACAAATGGTTGACCAGAAGGTGGTTGGAAACCTTGAGTTGGGTACTGACTTTGAGGTTGATAACCTTGAGGCATGTACTGAAACTGGGGTTGACCTTGAGGTATATATTGATACTGGGGTTGACATTGAGGTATGTATTAAGTCTAGGATTGACCTTGAGGTATGTAATATCCTGACGATATGTATTGTCCTTGAGGTTGCCTCCCAGGCGGTAACTAACTACCTTGAGGTTGCCCCCTAGGTGGTAACTGACTACCTTGGGGTTGCCCCAAGGCGATAACTGACTACCTTGAGGTTGCCCCCTAGGCGATAACTGACTACCTTGAGGTTGTGGGTTTGGAATAGTACTAGACATCATAAGAATTTCCTCAATGCTCAACGCTTGAGTTCCTTTATTACCATTTGATATCTCATGTTCAACTGGTCGAGGAGATGCTCCTGAAAAAGTACCAGTGAGTGACTCATACCCCGAAGGAATAGAAGGGCCGCCATATAAGAATTTTTGTTGTGTTTGGGAAAACATGGATGACCATCTCGACATATTCAAAGGAGGATAATAACCTCTGGGCGTACGATGAAAAGGAATTCGAGGTGGTAAAAAACTAAGACCCGTGTTTTCTAAAAAGTTTGTCAATGATATGTACTAAGCGTCACTCCTAAAAGGACTGTAGAAAATTGATTCACACTCTGTAAGTTCTAAAGTCAGTTGATTTTCGCGGAGAGTTATATCTTCGTCTGGACTAACAAGTTCTTCAATAGAAATGAGTCCAGAAGGAAGATTTTGGGTAATGATACTTCCTACCCTAGGTGAACCAGGACCACTAGAAGTTGGAGAAGCAAATCCTGAAGATGGAGTAGGAGCAGGTTCAGTTTCAGGCTCAGAAATTTCAGGTTCTTCAGCTAATTCACTAGTAGGAGAAAAACTACCAGTAACTCCAGCAAGTGAAATTGGCTCAGAAATATACTCCGTTGTCTATACTTGACAATCAGGATGAACAATTAACGAAGACTCGTCGGCTTCTAGTGACCCAACTTTATTATCCCTAGGTTATACAAGAGCTCATAGCCCTTCAAGCTAGCTTGGTGTATACTCGGTAGGTTGCCCCCGAAGTCTACGGGATTGTCTCGGTAATTCAGCCATGATTAAATATTTAATTATTCACACGCAAACAAAGAAAATCTCAATAAAACCACCTAAAGTCTCTAAAGAACCAAACAATTTAATCACACACGTAAAAAATGTAATAGTTCAAACCAGACACAAACAGTAACTTTATGTACCAAAAACACTAGTTGGTGATGAAATCTAACATCGTAGAATTTAATACAGAAAGGGCGGTTGGAACAGTTACCCCTACAACCTGCTTAATGATTTGGGGTAATGACTTTCATTACACCAAAAATTGAAGATCAAGGGAACCAAAGATCGAAGATAAAGGGAACCAAAGGATCGAGGGGACGAAGGATCGAGGGACCAAAGGAAACGATTTGAGTCAAGTGATGTGTTGAATTCTACATCTCTAGAAAAAACATAAAGGTTTGGAGGGTTGAGGGATGTTTGGTTGGAAGGTGGGGTGATGGGGCAGGGCCGAATTTATGTTTTATGTTTTACTATTTTGTAACACTATTATACTAATCATTATCATTATTTAATTCATGTTATTACTATATTCTTTGCTTGTTTTTTTTATGTTTTACTATTTTGTAACAGTATTATACTAATCATAATTATTATTTAATTCATGTTATTAATATATTAATAATTCCACTTCATGTTATTACTATATTGTTTGTTTGTTTTACGTTTTATGTTTTACTATATTGTAACACTATTTTGTAACACTATCATACTAATAATTATAATTATTAATTCATGTTATTACTATATTGTTTGTTTATTTTATATTTTATGTTTTATATTTTTTAACACTATTTCGTAACGCTATTATAATTATCATTACCATTATTTAATTAATGTTATTGCTATATTAATAATTTTAATTCATGTTATTACTATATTCTTTGTATGTTTATGTTTTATGTTTTACTATATTGTAACACTATTATGTAACTCTATTACACTAATCATTATCATTATTTAATTGATGTTATTACTGTATTAGTAATTTTAATTCATGTTATTACTATATTGTTTGTCTGTTTTATGTTTTACTATTTTGTAACACTGTTATACTAATCATTATCATTATTTAATTCATGTTATTATTATATTAATAGTTTTAATTCATGTTTTTACTATATTGTTTGTTTGTTTTATGTTTCACTATATTGTAACACTATTTTGTAACAATATTTATGTTTTTTGTTTTACTATTTTTTAACAATATTTTGTAAGATTATTATACTAATAATTTTAATTCATGTTATTACTATATTGTTTTTTTGTTTTATGTTTTATGTTTTACTATATTGTAACACTATTGTGTAACACTATTTTACTAATCATTATAATTATTTAATTCATGTTATTACTATATTGTTTGTCTGTTTTATGTTTTATGTTTTACTATTTTGTAACACTATTGTACTAATCATTATCATTATTTAACTCATGTTATTACTATATTCTTTGTCTGTTTATGTTTTATGTTTTACTATATTGTAACACTATTTTGTAACACTATTATACTAACAATTATCATTATTTACTTAATGTTATTACTATATTAATAATTTTAATTCATGTTATTACGATATTGTTTGTTTGTTTTATGTTTTATTATTTTCTAACAATATTATACTAACAATTATCGTTATTTAATTCATGTTATTACTATATTGTTTATTTGTTTTATCTTTTACTATTTTGTAACACTATTATACAAATCATTATCATTATTTATTTCATGTTATTACTGTATTAATAATTTTAATTCATGTTATTACAATATTGTTTTTTTATATGTTTTATGCTTTACTATTTTGTAACACTATTATACAAATCATTATCGTTATTTAATTTATGTTATTACTATATTAATAATTTTAGTTCATATTATTACTATATTGTTTGTTTGTTTTCTGTTTTATGTTTTACTCTTTGTAACACTATTATACCAATGATTATCATTATTTAGTTCATGTTATTACTATATTGTTTATTTGTTTTATGTTTTATGTTTTATGTTTTTGTATCACTATTATAGTAATCATTATCATTACTTAATTCATGTTATTACTATATTGTTTGTTTTATTTATGTTTTATGTTTTACTATATTGTAACACTATTATAGTAATCATTAGAATTATTTAATTCATTTGTTACTATATTGTTTGTTTTTTTTATGTTTTATGTTTTACTATTTTGTAACACTAATATACTAATCATTATCATTATTTAACTCATATTATTACTATATTGTTTGTTTGTTTTATGTTTGATGTTTTACTATTTTGTAACACTATTATACTAATCATTATCATTGTTTAATAATTTTTATTACTATATTAAAAATTTAATTCATGTTATTACTATATCGTTTGTTTGTTTTATGTTTATGTTTTACTATTTTGTAGCACTATTTTTATGTTTTATGTTTTACTATTTTGTAACACTATTTTGTAACGCTAGTTATGTTTTATTTTTTACTACTTATAAGACTGTTATACTAATTATTATAATTATTTAATTAATGTTATTATTATATTAATAATTTTATTTGATGTTACTACTGTATTGTTTATTTGTCTTATGCTTTACTATTATGTTACACTATTTTGTCACACTATTAAACTCTAATCATTATAATTATTTAATTCATGTTATTACTATATTAATAATTTTATTTCATGTTACTATTCTATTGTTTGTTTATTTTATGTTTTACTATTATCTCACACTATTTTTTGACACTGTTACACTAATTATTATCATTATTTAATTCATGTTATTACTATATTAATAATTTTAATTCATGTTACTATTATATTGTTTTCTTGTTTGCTTGTTTTATGTTTTACTATTATGTTACACTATTTTGTAACACTATTATACTAATCATTATCATTATTAAATAATCTTAATTCATGTTAATACTATATTGTCTATTTGTTTTATGTTTTATGTTTTAGTATTTTGTAACACTATTATACTAATCATTGTCATTATTTAAGTGGTGTTATTACTGTATTAATAATTTTAATTCATTTTATTACTATATTAATAATTTTAACTCATGTTGTTACTATAATGTTTGTTTGCTTTATGATTTATGTACTACTAATTCGTAACACTATTATACTAATCATTATCACCATTTAATTCATTTTGTTACTATATTCATTGTTTGTTTTATGTTTTACTATTTTGTAACACTATACTATTATCATTATCTAATTCATGTTATTACTATATTAATAATTTTGATTCATGTTATTACTGTATTGTTTGTTTGTTTTATCTTTTACTATTTTGTAACACTATTATACTAATCATTATCATTCTTTAATTCATGTTATTACTATATTAATAATGTTGATTCATGCTATTACTATATTGTTTGTTTGTTTTAGGGTTTATGTTTTTCTATTTTGTAACACTAGTTTGAAACTCTATTACACTAATCATTATCATTATTTAATTCATGTTATTACTATATTAATAATATTAATTCATGTTACTACTATATTGCTTGTTTGCTTTATGTTTTATGTTTTATTGTTAGGTTACACTATTTTGTAATACTATTACACTAATATTTATCATTATTCAATTCATGTTATTACTATATTGTTTGTTTGTTTTATGTTTCATGTTTTAATATTTTGTAACACTATTATACTAATCATTATCATTATTTAATTCATGTTATTACTATATTAATAGTTTTAATTCATGTTATTGCTATATTGTTAGTTTGTTTTATGTTTTATGTTTTACTATTTGTAACACTATTATACTAATCATTATCATTATTTAATTCATGTAATTACTATATTAATAATTTTAATTCATGTTATTACTATATTAATAATTTTAATTCATGTTCTTACTATATTGTTTGTTTGTTTTATGTTTTATGTTTTACTATATTGTAACACTATTTTGTAACACTATTATACTAATCATTATCATTATTTAATTCATATTATTACTATATTAGTAATTTTAATTCATGTTATTGCTATATAATTTGTTTGTTTTATGTTTTATGTTTTACTATATTGTAAGAGTATTTTGTAACACTATTATACTAATGATTATCATTATTTAATTCATGTTATTACTATATTGTTTGGTTGTTTTCCATTTTATGTTTTACTATTTTGTAACACTATTATACTAATCATTATCATTATTTAATACATGTTATTATTATATTAATAATTTTAATTCATCTTATTACTATATTGTTTGTTTTATGTTTTATGTTTTACTATATTGTAACACTATTTTGCAACACTATTCTGTAACACTCTTATATTAATCATTATCATTATTTAATTCTTGTTATTATTATATTAATAATTTTAATTCATGTTACTACTATATTGTTTGTTTGTTTTATGTTTTACTATTTTGTAACACTATTTAGTAACATTATTATA
Source organism: Pinus taeda (assembly GCA_000404065.3). NCBI lineage: Eukaryota > Viridiplantae > Streptophyta > Pinopsida > Pinales > Pinaceae > Pinus > Pinus taeda. The sequence goes on from APFE031742834.1 coordinate 24,418, forward strand.
CTAATAATTATCATTATTTAATTCATTTTATTACTATATTATTGTTTGTTTTATGTTTTACAATTTTGTAACACTATTTTGTAACACTATTATACTAATCATTATAATTATTTAATTCATGTTATTACTATATTAATAATTTTAATTCATGTTACTACTATATTTTTTGTTTGTTTTATGTTTTATGTTTTACTATTATGTTACGTTGTTTTGTAACACTATTATTCTAATGATTATCATTATTTAATTCATGTTATTACTATATTGTTTGTTTGTTTTATGCTTTATGTTTTACTATCTTGTAACACTATTTTTAACACTAATATACTAATCATTATCATTATTTAATTCATGTTATCACTATATTAATAATTTCAATACATGTTATTACTATATTGTCTGTTTGTTTTATGTTTTATGTTTTAATATTTTGTAACACTATTATACTAATCATTGTCATTATTTAATTGATTTTATTACTGTATTAATAATTTTAATTCACATATTATTACTACATAGTTTGTTTGTTTTATGTTTTACTATTTTGTAACAATATTTTTTGACATTGTTTTTTTCTACAGAAACGGGTAGTGGATTATTAGAAACTTGGCCTTAATGCCAAAAAGCGGATTACAAAGGGTCAGTCTAAAACGATAAGTGCCGAGCAGCCTTGCAAGACCATGACACTTATGGTTAGCTCACATCTTTTCTTAGCTACAACTATATGGTCTATTTCAGAGTTTTTCCCAAGCTTGTGGGTACAAACAAACTGATATAACAGAAAGCAATAAAACATGACGATGATCTAATTTAAGGAATTGGTTCCCATATTTCCTATCTTCCTTTGAGTAGAGCACCAGCCGTAAGAAGGGTTGCTTTGTTAGCTTCATTGTCCGCCTCCTTATTATTGGCTCTCAACACATGATAGACATTTAAATTATGGAAAGATTCACCAAGATCTAAAATTTTGTGTATCAGCCTTGCTAGCCTTAGGTCCTTTGTCTTAGAATGAGTCACCATAGTTTTGATAATAACCTCAGAATCTCCAATATCATTGACCTCCCTGATGTTCAACACTTTCAGAATCTTGAGTCCTTGAAAAAGACACAAAGCCTCAGTTTTGATGCTGGAAGCGATGCCCAAGCCCTAGGCGAAGTTGTGGATCCTAGAACCAGCTGGGTTTAATATAACTCCTCCAGTACTAGCTCTTCTAAGATTTCCCTTAGCATCCCCATCAGAAATAAGGAGTGCCTTCGCTGGTTTGCAATCTTCATCATTTATATTTCTAGTTGGCTCCCTTGGAGCCTTAGGGCTGGTTTCTCGCCAACTTTTCTTTTGATGCTAGGAGCTTCTCAAGAGTTGGCTGGCTACCTTGAAGCTTATCCTTGAAGGTTTCCTGCTCTCTTTTTTCCCCGTCTGTTTTGTGGCCTCTTGTGGATCTCCTTATCAAAGCTTGGGATTCTCCTATTTCCCCTTCTTCCTCTGAGCACTCTGATTCATGCTCCTCTTCCTCTGTTTTGATAATGTTTCCTTTGGAGCTCTTAGCCATTGCCAAATCTATTGTTGTTACACCACTTTCAGCCATTGCCTCTGTTGTTGGAACACCACTTCTATCTTGATCAACTCTATTTCCAGAACCTTTACGAGCTTTAGAGGGAGGGGTTGATTTTTGTTTTTCTGGTTCCTGAGATTCCTCTATTTGCAAGATTAGAGGGGAAAAATTGTTTTCTTGATCCTTTCTGGGAGGGGGTTACTGAGGGGGGCGCCTGTGGACCTCTTCCATTTGGACCAGCCTGCTTTTGGGATTTGTTGGTGCACTTGACCTGATTCCAAGCTTCTTCTTTACCCTGTTCTGGTTCCACATTGGTTGGGCAACCTCTGGCGAAGTGTTCGTAGACATGACATTTTCAACATTCTGCAAATGGGACCAGGTTCCAACTTCTGCAAATGGGACCAGGTTCCTACTTTGATTTTGATGGCTTCCAGGAGACCCACCTCTAGGTCTACTTCTACACATATATGAGCGCAATCATATTGATCTTTGTTGTTTGCCCTATCTATGAACTTCCCAAAGGAATTTCCGATGTGTTTCAGCGAGTCCCAGTTCCAACAATAGACTAGAAGATTAGGAAGTCTGACCCAAATAGGGACAGCTGAAGCGACATCAACTGCAGGGTCGAAATCCAGGGTCCATTTGTTTAGGTACAAGCCCTAGGGCCCCATGAAATAGGGGCCATTATGGAAGAACAGATCCTTTTCCTCCTTTGAGGTGAATTCGAAAAGGAAATACCCTCAACCTAAGAAGTAAGAGGTGACACTGCTCTTGATCAGATGAGCCCAGTTCCTGTTTACTCAAGACTCAGTGGTCTTAGGAGAAGGCCATAGATCAGTGAACTGACCGGTAAGAGCCCGTTCAGCCAAGGATAGGGCAACCTGAATCGGGGTCTCTAGTGGCAGGGAGATTTCAGGAATGTCTTCCAGCTGCTTGACAAACTTGCCTGCTTCGCTCTTCCTCTTTTGTGCCGAGCCGGCCAAGAGCCGAGAAAAACCTTCAGCAGAAGAAGGTAGGCCAACCTGGGGTGAGCTTGGGGCCACCATGAGGGCAAGCACGGCTTAAACTTCTCGCCCAACAGAAGACGGGTGCTCTGAACAACAGAACCTCAAATGGGAATGCTGAGACGGGGGGCAGATGGCCCAAAGCCTCATGTCGCAGAGCAGCAGGGGCACAGAGGAACCGAAATGTAGCTAGGGTATGGCTGCTCCAAAGTGCGCGTTAGGGTATGGCTGATTAGTGTAATAATGTCACGAGAAAACACTATTTTGTGACATTATTACACTAAT
>APFE031742853.1:335-16406 GCA_000404065.3 Pinus taeda
TGGAAGGCTAGGGGCAACAACACTTCCATCTTTATAGTTGTGAGTGGTATGCTTCCTGGTTGCCATAATTTTGCTTTCCATTTTTCCTGCTAAACTGAATGCCTTCTTTAATGAATCAGGTTCCCAAAGGCGAACATCATGTTGGATATTATCCTTTAAAGACCCTATGAACACATCAAACGTATGTTCCTCTAGAATATCTTTTACCCTTATGTTCAATTTTTGGAACTCCTCAATGTGCTCCATTATTGAACCCTTTTGTTTGAGACTTATCAATTGGCTAAAAAAAGTGTTGGTTTTTGTATCCTCATAATGTGCTATCAATTCTTCCGTAAAAATTGCCCAAGTGATAAATTGTTTACGAGAGCAAAGCCATTGATACCATACAAACTGATTGGTTCAAATATTTAAAGTTTCCATTACGTACCTTTTGTGTGTTTTGCACATTATTGAGATCGAAAAATTGCTCCATCTGTAATATCCATGTTGCAGGATCCTTGCCATCAAACTTCCTCATATCAATTTTTGGAATATGGTGGGTCTTCGATCAAACATTAGAGTCTATGAAATCATGATTAACATTTCTTTTTTTCTCATCATGAGTTTCCTTTACTACCCTTTCACTGTTAGTAAGCATTTCTTGTAGAAACTTTGTTAAATCTGTCTTCAAATCTATCTTAAAATCTTCCATGCCTATCTTCAAATCTTCCATGCTTGTCTTCAAACCATCCATCTTAGCTTATACATCTTTCTTTAAACCATCCACCTTAGATTCTTTTGATTTTTGTGCAAGTGACACTTGTTGCACTTGGTCTCGTAATTTTGATATATCATGTTGCATTTCTTCCTCTTCTTCATGAGTCATGCTAGAGCTTTCAGGTTGCCTACTAGATGTTTGAATTTTCTTTCCTCGGGGCATCAATTACTGATAATAATCCTTTACAATTCCCTTTTAATTCCTTCAAACTAATTTTTGAAACCAAGGTTATGCAAAAATTTTAAAAAACCGTTTTTCACTTTGTAGGAGCTCAATATTGAATCTGATGTATCTCTGTAATTTCGGATCATCTAGTTCTGAAATTGTAACCTGTAGTATCACTCTACATCCTCTTACCAATGCCACAAATCTGATCCAAATTGGATTCTTGAGGGAAGCGTTATGCCAAATCTCCCACAGTGACCTCATTATAGACTAGTTCAGTAGAGTGAAATTGTACGACATGCCGCGAGTCACTGTTTCGACCGTTGGCTCTAAAAGCTATATAGAGGAAACTACAGTCTGTCCTCTTTCTATAACATTTTATGAAATTTCAATCCGATGCTAAGAGAGAAAGTTATGATGATTTTCCCTAGGTCACCTGTTTGGAATGTAATTCAGGAGTCTGCAAAAAGATCAACTTCCTTAGATCATATCTCCGCAAATATATCGCAAAAAGCTCTGAAATTTGGATCTGAGCTTCAGCACGATGTCTTCTCAAATGGGATTTTTTTGTAGCTTTTGAAATGTCGCAGAAACATTTTTATATAGAAAATGCCACGATGACCTGTTTGGAGCAGCGAAACCCTAGAATCCAAAGCTCTGATACCAAATGTTATGAAACCAGCTCAAGAAAAAGATAGAAAAGATAGATCAATGCCTTAAAATTCAGCCTCTTCGAGGGGGAAACCTCTTTTACATTACATAAATGAACAATTCTTGGATGATTCAAATGACAAAACCTCCTTTCTATATATAGTTGTCTAAGGAGTCACAATATAAACCTGCCGACCTAACAATAATACTATAAAGCCACAAAAATAAAAATAGAGGGATTCTATGGGGCATAGTAATAACAATATGGGGACAATATGGGCAAAACAATATTAATAAGGGGTACAACTACAATAGTAATGGGGTAATCACTAGTATTATAGGGACCCAACATACCACCAGAGGGGAAACTCACCCGATTATGCTTCCCATATACACAATTTTCACAGAAATCAAAATCCAGAGAGATATTACTCATACCTTCTACCATACCCTTACCATGAAGTATTCAAAGGTTGTTCTCTCTAATATGTCCAAGCCTATGATGCCACAGCATGGTCTTCTCTCCAGAGAACACTAGATTTTTTGATCCACTTTCAGGAACCACAGAACTGTTGCACCCATCAACAACAGTGCTACCTTGCAGCTTGTACAAAGTTCCAGTCCAAACTCCCCACATCAATATCAGTGCTCCCTGAACCATCTTACAGGTATCCTTCTCGAACACTATTTTTACACCTGCATCATCCAGCTTGCTTACAGAAATATTTTTTTTGGCTAATGTAGGAATATGCACAACACCCGGAAGTGTTCTAACCCTTCCACCTTGCAACTTCAACTTTAATTTTCCGCGACCAACGATTCTAGCCTTCCTATCATCCCCTAAGAATACATCACCATCATCATATTTATCATAGTCCCAGAACCACTCTCTATGGGGAGTAAAGTGAAAGGATGCACCTGAGTCAATCAACCATGCCTCATGATCTACATGTCTACTTCAAGAACCCAAGTACACATCCCCACCTTCATCTGAGGTGGTTTTCGCCTCTATAGAAGAAGCATCATTGGATCACTTTCCTTTGTCAGGAGCTTTAGATTTACAATCCCTTTTGTAGTGCCCTTCCTTTCCGCATTTCCATCCCACCAACTTTACAGGTTTTCTTAGAGATTTAGATCTCCCTCTAGATTTAGATGTCCCACTCGATGACTTATTCTTGTTTTTGTTCTGGGACCGTCCTCGTACAGACAAGTCATCACCATTCTGGCTCTCCATATTTTTCTGTCTCATCTCCTCCATCAGCAAGGATGAGACTATTTCATCAAACTACAAGGAAATTGCATTGCTACCTATTGCAATAACCAGACTATCACATGAATTTGGTAGAGAACACAACAAACTGATGCACTTATCTTCATCTGAAATTTTAATATCAATAGATAATAATTGACTTACCACAACATTAAATGCATTCAGATGCTCAGTCATCGAGTCTCCATCTTTCACCCTCAGGTTGTATAGCTTTTCCCGTAGGAACAATTTATTCACCAGAGACTTAGATTGGTACAAAGTCCCTAACTTGTCCCACAAATCCTTAGCCGTAGCTTCCCCTGATACATTCAACAATACTGAATCTGAGACACACAATCGCATTGTGCTCTTTGCCTTTCCATACAATTTCTTCCATTCTTCATCAGACACTCTCATTGGTTTAGTACCCGGATCTACCACGATCCACTGATATTTATCCACCAACAGATCCTCCATCTTGAGTTTCCACAACTCAAAACTCTGACCATTAAATTTCTTTATCTCTATCTTTCCACTGCTCGCCATCTTCTTTCACCACCATAATCAATCCTACAGATCTCCCACTGAACATGGTCTACCACAGGTTTGAGTGAAACCCCTTAGCAACAAAGGCGTCCCCTTGAAGTCAAAACAACTTTGATACCAAATGTAGGTTTTAACCCCATACATAAATGACCTACATACGAATTCTAAAACACAGAAAATAAACAATGCAAGAGCATAACACATAAAACACATATACACAGAGATTTTCCCTGGGATCCCAAAACCGAGACTACTAGCTTGATTTTTCATTATGTTCCTTTCAATGTTACAAAACATATTTATATATGCCGAAGCATCCAATACCATGGACCGAAAACCATCGCATCCAAAACCATGGAATGAAAACCATCACGTCCAAAACCATGGACCAAAAACCATAGGTAGGTCTGCCCATAACACAACCCAACACACAGCCACAAAAGAAGAGAGAAGGTTGGTTGTTGGATGGAGTGGGGGTATTTGGAAAAAATTTCCCTAAGTTTTCCATATTCCTTCGAGGCATGAAAGGAATTATTTTTGGGTTGGTTTTGTATTTTTTTTTTTTTTAAACTTGGAAAGTACTTGCGGAAATGAAATTTCTGATTGAATGAAAATCACTGACAGAATGGAAAAGCTACTTGGTGAATTGAAATCCTACTTGCTGAATGGAAAGGAAAGCAAGTAATGAAAAATGGAAGAAAGGAAGAAACTATATTAATTTTTGGAGAAATAAACTAATGACAGAATATTGAAGACAAGAAATATGAAAAATGAAAACAATAATCACATTGTACTCACACAGCTCCTCGGCGAGAGACCACTAGGGTTCCAAGTCAGACTTCTATAGAGTTAGAAGAAGCTTGATTCTTTGATGGAAGAAGGGCAATTCTACTCGAAGAGAGCTACTCTACTACAATAATAAAAAAATAACATGTAATGCTAAATCACACCATACCCTAATTAACCATTTAAGTAGCTATGCTAAGCATAATTTCTAAATCAACACTAAACAAATGCTACTATCTAAGTTGCAAAAGTAAAAAGCATTAAACCATACTAATGTGCAAGAAAAAAACTAAACTAAATCTGTTTTTACTTTTTTTGGTTTTTTTAAGGAAAAATAAAGTATGCAAACTAATTGTTCTTGTGGATGTGATAGGTGGATGGAGGGTGTTTGAGGATGAATAGAAGGTTTATGAAGTTGTTGGATGGTGTGGAGGGGTCCTAGGAGGCTTTTTGTGACTTTCTAGAGGTTTCCCATCAATTCATCCTCAAAACAGGTCGTTTCAGGAAAACCTACAGGATGTACTAGAAACCTACAGGATGATCCTGTAGGAATTACAGGAAACCTATAGGATCTAGCCGAGAGCTAATTTGTGAGGTGTTGGAGGTGTTGGGAAGCTTGGGAAAGGTGTGTGATGAGTGGAATGGGGTGTTAGAAGGTCTAGGAGCACTCAGGAGTAAATGTCCAAGATAAGAGATGTCTAGATTCGCTCAAGGTATCTAGGATAATTTCAATGAAAAATTATGAAAAACTAGTGAGGGTGATGGTGAAACAAGAGATGGCTAAGGTGGGTGAAGTGGAAGGTGGCTACTGGTGATGAAGTTTGGGTCTCCTCCTAAAGTACCTTCTCTACATAAAACATGTATGTCTTCCAAAAACTATGCTATAAGATACATTTTTATAAACTAGAAAAGCATGAATCAATTGCCTATATTATGCATGAAGAAAGTTGTTGAAGGGAATGAAAGCATGAGTGAGATCTTATTGCAAAAATGGAAATGGAAAAAGATGATGATGAAATCTACCTTGCAATATGAACCAAATACTAAATCAAAGACAACAGTCTCCAAAGCTCATAAAAGAACTAGAAATTTGTGTTTTTGGGGGTGTTGAAGGGTCCCTTCCTCAAGTCATGGTCCTAGAGGGAGGAAGTGAGGCCAACACATCTGCTGACAACCTTGTGGTGATCCCTTTTCTCCTTTCTAACCTGCTACTTGAGAGAAGTCACAAATGGAAGCAAACTATCACACAACCAATCTAATCTATACTGCTGTAATGGAAATGCATCTACTAAGCAAATGAACAATTACGCTATGGATCTATACTAGCATACATGTACAATAAAGAGGAGCCTTGCCTTCTAGGGTTGGGCCCTAACCCACGGGATTCAGCCCTCTGAGTTAACTTAGTGTTGGCTCAAAACAAAACTCATTCTTACTACCAAAACAATGGATTACATAAAAAACTGTCATAAGTCTTGATGTAATCCATTGTTTTTGTAATAAGAATGAGTTTTATTTTGAGCCAGCACCAAGTTAACTCAGAGGACTGAAGCTCTTGGGTTAGGGCCCAACCCTAGCAACCAGGCCTCCTCTTTATTTTACATGTATGCTAGAATAGATCCATATCTTAATTCTTCATTTGATTAGTAGATGCATTTCCATTAGAACAATATAGATTAGATTGGTTGTGTGATAGTTTGCTTCCATTTGTGCCTTCTTTCAAGTAGGAGGTTAGCAAGGAGAAAAAGGATCACCACAAGGTTGTCAGCAGGTGTCTCGGCCTCACTTCCTCCCTCTGGGATTATGACTTGAGGAAGGGACCCTTCAGCAGCCCCAAAAACATAGATTTCTAGTTCTTGTACCGGCTTTAGAGTTTGTTGTCTTTGATTCAGTATTTGGTTCATGTTGCAAGGAAGATTTCATTGTCATATTTTTCCATCTCCATTTCTGCAATAAGATCTCACTGATACTTTCATTCCCTTTAGCAACTTTCTTCATGCATAATATAGGAAATTGATTCATGCTTTTCTAGTTTATGAAAATGTATCTTGTTGCATAGTTCTTGGAAGACACAATTGTTTTAAGCAGAGTAGGTACTTTAGTAGGAGACCCAGACATCATCGCCAACAACTACCTTCCACTTCATCCATCATAGCCATCTCTTCTTTCACCATCACCCTCACTATTTTTTCATCATTTTTCATTGGAATTCCCCTAAATACATTGAGTGAATCTAGCCATCCCTTATCTTGGATATTGACTCCTGAGTGCTCCTAGACCTCCTAACACCCCATTCCAGTCATCACACACATTTCCCAAGCTTCCCAACACATCCAACACCTCACAATTAGCTCTCGGCTGTATTCTGTGGGTTTCCTATAATTCCTATAGGGTCATCTTGTAGGTTTCTAGTACATCTTGTAGGTTTTCCTGAAATGGACTGTTTTGAGGCCAAATTGATGGGAAACCTTTAGGAAGTCACAAAACGTGTTATATACCTAGGGGGGATAATATGGGGTACCAAGGGAGGTACCCGAGGTAATAATGTAATAATGGGATGGGCCATAGTAATAAATAAGGTGGTTAACCCATGTCATGTAAGGGACCACAAGTAGTTAATAATAATGTAAGGGGCCCATGGTATTAGTTGATGGTATGAGGAAACCACGGTAATGATGCATGGTATTGTAGGTATGAGGCCTATATAGAGGCTAGAGACTCCACATGGAGAGGATATGAAGAGAAGTATTCTTGTATGAACAGGCATATGGCTTGTGGAGTGTTCTCCTTCCTTAAGGAGTGAATGTATGGTGTTGCCCTACCTTAAGTGTTTGATAATAAAGAAGCATTTCTATCTATTCAGATCTTGTTATTCTTGAGTTATTTCTATTATCATAATATTTCCGGTTTAGATCTACAACAAGTGGTATCAGAGCTACAACAAGTGGTATCAGAGCACTTTCTTGGGCAGAAAAGTTGAGAGTTTTTTTTTTACTTTTTGCAGGAATTCAAGGGCGGCGAGTTGCAGATCAGATCTGTAGGTTTTGGTGCAAGATTTGAAAAATCTAATTGAAAATCTATATTCTTTGTGAAAAAATAGCCGATTTCAAAAAACAAATCGGTCGAATCGGAGTCCGGATGAAGGAGATATTGCTGATCTAAAAATTAGTAGGGTTGTAGACAATTTTTCAGGGCAGCGAATTTGCGGCACAGATCTAGACCACTTGGCACCAGATCTGCAAAGTGTAATTGAAGATATGGAATATTTGTGAAAAAACACCTAATTTCAAAAAAAAAATCAGTTGAATCGGAGTCTGGATGAGGGAGATATCGCTGATTTAAAATCAGCGTTTTTTTCAAAAATTTTGGGTGACGGCGGGAGAGTAGCAGCGCAGATCTGGAATTCTACTACCTGGATCAGGATTTCTAGCACATGGGTAGATGCAGAATGATTGTTCCATTTCTAAAAACAGGTCATAATATGGATTCTGAGCAATATTGACTAAACTGTGACAATTTCAAATTTTAGCCAAGTGAGTGAATTTTTTCACCTTCATGGCTTCTAGCAAGGAATTTTTTACAGGAAAAGATGATGGTGCTACTATTGAAGAATTCATACACAGATACAAGTCCACATATGGGACAACATGTGGGACATTTTGGAAGTTTCAAATGCTGTCTAATATGAGAGGTGAGGCTCAAAAATGGAAATTATTACTTAACTACGACCGGTTGAACAAAATTTCAGATGCCGAATTTGAAAAATTCTTTTTGGACAAATGGTCTCGGGCTAGGAAAAAGGAGAATGAGACACATAAGGGGTTAATTCCTACTGGTATATCCTTATTACAGATTTATGGATTGCTTCAGAAAGAGAAGATCATTGTTTCTATCAATCCTAGTTGTAAACATAATTTTATCAGTGTTAATTTGGCAAAAAAATTGCAAGTCCCAGCAAAACAAATTGAACATACACATGTTGATAATGAGGATGTTCAAGTGTACAAGGATTTGAAGATTTCTATGGATAATTATGTGTTGCATGGTGATTTTTATGCTTCAGAGATGGATAATATGGATGTTGTTTTGGGATATCCTTGGATGGAATCCGTGGGTACTATCAATATTAATGTACAGAAGAAATTCCTAAAGCTATGGTATAAAAAGAAGAAAATTACATTACAGGATATTTCCATCCATAAACAGGTAGAGCACATGGAGGCTGAAGCAGAAGATGTTCAAGGGACTGACATATCAGATGATGAGCCTTTGATGATCGACAATCAAACACAAACAGAGGCTGCAGAAGGAAATGTTACAGGTGATGATACATCAGAGGAAGGCTTAGTGGCTGAAGTTATATTGAAAAAAAAGACACCACAACAGGCACTACAGCAGGGTGAAGTCAAGCAAAAGCCATCGTGGGTTAAAACTTCAACATATCATCACCCACATCACCCCGCAAGACAACCATCAAGATGGCAACCAGTTAGTCACAAGGACAACAACCCCTACAAGATAGATAGGGAGAAGCGAAGATCCACCTACTAAACATCAACACAGAAGAGCTACCACGGTCAACTTCCATCTCAGGCGAGCGAGGCACCAGCGAGATCGAGGTTTCACCTTTCTCTTGGATGGCTAGATGCACGTGCATGGTATCAGTGGACTACTCTTTTGAGTAGATCTTATTATTTGTGTTCTTCCCATGTTTCGGGGACGAAACATGCTTAGGGGGGTGGAATGTTATATACCTAGGGGGGATAATATGGGGTACCAAGGGAGGTACCCAAGGTAATAATGTAATAATGGGATGGGCCATAGTAATAAATAAGGTGGTTAACCCATGTCATGTAAGGGACCACAAGTAGTTAATAATAATGTAAGGGGCCCATGGTATTAGTTGATGGTATGAGGAAACCATGGTAATGATGCATGGTATTGTATGTATGAGGCCTATATAGAGGCTAGAGACTCCACATGGAGAGATATGAAGAGAAGTATTCTTGTATGAACAAGCATATGGCTTGTGGAGTATTCTCCTTCCTTAAGGGGTGAATGTATGGTGTTGCCCTACCATAAGGGTTTGATATCAATAAAGAATCATTTCATATTATTTCTGGGTTTATTTGCATTATCTTATATTCTCATATCAGAGCTATAATATTTCTGGTTTAGATACACAACAAGAGTAGCCAACAAAGTCACATGGAAGAAGAACCTGAAAGCTTTGATCTAGGAGACCTAGACATTTTCAGTCTAGAACATGCATGCAAAAAGAAATAGTTTGACAAAATACCGGACAGGCAACTTGAAAATCTGGAAGTAGTACTCTCAAGAGTGCACCAGCACAGCACACTGGGCATACAACAAGGAAGCAACTGGGATGGGAAACACATCACCAAAGATGGGAAGAAAAGAGGTAGAAAGATGAATTTACAATGCACCATCCTCATTGGGGAAATGTTAGTGGAGTCTGGAAGGTGCTCCAAGTTGACTAAATACTACAGATCCTTACCTACCAGTCAACCATGAAACTCATCTCATGGAATGTTCGAGGACTCAATAGTCCCGGGAAATAAGGATGATAAAGAACATGATACAACATGAAAGACCACATATTTTCTTCATGCAGGAAACAAAATGTAATACTAGCACATTAGCTTCCATTTTATCCAAAGCCTAGTCAGGATGCCAAACTGTCACGGTAGATGCAACGGGAGCTTCGAGGGGGTTTTCTATAGCCTGGAACACGTAGCACATCTCCCTTACAGATTTCCATGCTTGCCATGATTTCATCCAAGCCACTTTTCGCATTATTGGAACCAATATACATGGTCACTTGACAAATGTATACTTCCCTCAAGATACTCTACAAAAGAATATGCTGCTAAAATCGCTGGAAGCTCTCAATTCCACAAGAACACACCCACTCTGGATCACAGGGGGTGACTTCAATATGATCACACGGCTGGAGGAAAAACAAGGCAGAAGAAGGAAATTGGACAGTGAAAATAGTAGCTTCAAAGAATACATTCAAAATAACTGGCTGATTGATTTACCATTTGATAATGGTCTTTTCACATGGAACAATAAAAGGTCGGGTCCTCAACAAATTACATCCAGGTTGGACAGATTCGTCATCCCCAATAACTCAGTACATCTGGAAGGTGATATTAATGCCTCAATATTCCCCATTTTAGGCTTAGATCACTGGTTCATTTCCCTGCAATGGACGGCTCCTGGAAATTCAAACAAGAAACCCTTCAGATTCGAAACGTTTTGGGTCACTCACCCTGATTTCAAAAATATGGTCAAATCAGCTTGGGAGAGATTTATCCCCCTTAGCAGCTCAACTATGTATAAATTTCAATAGAGTTTAAGGCATATCAAAAGGAAAATCAAGTACTGGAATCATACCACATTCAGTAATATCTTTCAAGGCCAAAAAGTGCTCGAGAAAAGCATGACAGAGCTACAGCAGAAGATCATCACAGGAGGCAGAACCGAGACTTTAGCAAGACAAGAACAAGCTCTTCTCACACAATTGGAAGAAAGAAGGAAACAAGAGGAAATGCTCTAGAAACAAAAGTCAAGAATCAGATGGCTAAAAGAAGGGGAAAGAAATACCAAATTCTTTCACCACACAACTATCCAAAGAAGAATGAAAAATACCATCTCGTATATTCAAAATCCACAGGGAGAGAGAATGGAGAAACAGGAACATATTGAGAGAGAGCTCATTAATCACTTTCAAATAGTACATCAAGAGCCACCTACAGATAGAAAACCTGCTATAAATGAAATACTCTAGCATATTCCTAGAATTATAACCAAAGAGCATGATCAGCCCTTGCTGCGACCGATAACTATGATGGAAGTAGAAATAGCCTCAGATCAACTGAAATATGGGAAAGCTCCAGGACTTTATGGCTTCACCTCAAACTTCTACCATCACTTTTTGGATTTAATCAAAGAGAAAGTATGGAAAGTGGTAGAAGAATCACGAGCTATGCATTGGCTACTTCCTTCTCTCAACACAACATTGATAGCTCTCATTCCCAAAAAATATCAGCCAAGTACCCCAGAGAAGTTCGGACCCATTGCTCTATGCAATGTCATATACAAAATCATTTTGAAAGTCATTTCCAATTTCCTCAAACCGCTTCTCCCTCTTCTCATCTCGCTAGAACAATCGGGTTATGTTGAAGGACGTCAAATCTTGGATGGCATCATATTGACTCATGAGATCATTCATTAAAGAGAAATAAATAGGCAGGTATGCTTCTTAAAATCGATCTCTCTAAAGCTTTCGACAAACTAAGTTGGTCATATATAAGACAATTGCTTACTACCTTCCGCTTTTGCCCGACCTAGGTTAGATGGCTTATGAATCTCATATCCTCCCCTATCTGCTCCATCCTAGTTAATGGAATCCCTTCCGAACCCTACTCCCCATCTAGGGGAATTTGTCAAGGTGACCCTTTATCCCTCTTCCTCTTTATTATTATGGAAAAGGGTTTGGGTCGCCTCATAAAGAATGTTGTTCAATCTCACGACCTCAGAGGCATCTCAGCCCATGGAACCCTTGCTATAACTCATCAACAATTTGTTGATGATAATACGTTGTTCGGATATCCTTCTGTTAATGAAGCTCGTGCCTTCAAAGCTCTACTAGAAACCTTTTCAATGGCCTCAAGAACCACCATTAATACTACTAAATCTCAAATTTGTTTCTTCTATACTCCTCTTGCAACTCAAAGAATAAGTGTCAGAATCATGGGATTCTCACAAGCTAAAATCCCATCTAAATATTTGGGTGCTTCATTGATCGACTCAGCCTTAAAGCACACCTCCTGGAAACAACTCATTGAGAAAATCGAAAGCCGCCTATCATCCTGGACCTACAGAACTTTCAACATGGCCAGTAGACTCATTCTGATAAAGGTTGTTTTACAATCCATGCCTCTCTATCCCTTCTCTGTTCTTGTGGCACCAAAATGGGCACTCAAAAAGATCAAAATTTTGCAACGCAATTTTTTATGGGGCTCCACACAGAAAAACCATAAATGGGCACTTGTAAAATGGGTCACGGTCTGCACAACAAAAAAGCAGGGGGGTCTAGGACTGCGAGACCGGCAACACAGTAACACTTTAATGGGAGAATGAATATGGTGGGAGTGGGTTTCAAATCCATAGAAGCCATGGGCACAAATATGGACTACAAAATATGTGAACAATCATCCACAGGAAGAGCTAATTAGAATCATCACCACGGACACAGGATCTCTAATCTGGAATGCAACAAAACAACATAGAGAGCTAATACAAAAGCACAGCTTATGGGATATACGTGATGGGTGAATTGTGTGTTTCTGGGTGGATTCATGGCAACAGAGGCCAAAAATTGCAGAAATCCTACCCTTTACAAATCACAATGGAAACAACATCAACCAGACCAACCATGTAGCGCAATACTGGACTTAAAGTACCAATCAAGGCTTTAGGCAATGGAAACCTATTTAATAGATAATACAACATGAAATTGAAACCTATAACTCGAAGCTACACAAAGAAATCACCAGCAGGAAAATCAGATGTACCAATGGAAAAGATGTTCTGAGATGGGGCTACACTCCTAGAGGAACTTACACAAGAAAAGAGGCATATAAGTTGATGCTCCAAACACAGGAACTAGTTGATCCTGCTTGGAATCGCCTATGGACTACAGGAATATGGTCCAAAAGCTCTACTTTCACTTGGTTTCTCTATCATCAAAAAATTCTCACTTCGGACAACTTAATTAAAAGCGGATTCCAGGGACCCTCCTACTATCCTAATTGTCAAAAAAAGGGAGAAAATATTCAACACCTCATGGACTCCTACCACATGGCTAAACAATTATGGGAAAAGGAAGCCCAATCCCAGAAAGAATTATCAAACTTCTGAAGACAATATCTCGAGAATGCGACACCGTATGCGCAGCCGCAGGGGCGGAAGCAGAGGAAGCCTGACTCGTCCCCAGCATTCTCTAGTTTCTGATTCCACTTCCTCCCTGGTCGAGAAGACTCTTGGGTGCTACCCAAATACCCATAGTGGAAGAGGCCACTCTTAATCTTACCACCTCCATTCGGCGCCCCCTGCCTCACCTCCCAGCAACTTTCCTTCTATTTCTGCCTCACCTCCCAAAGGAACTCCATCTAATCCAGAGCTACATCCCTAGAATGTCCAATTCACATTTTTTTCAGCCCTAAACAGGCCCATCATCACTGCCACTATCTCCATTTTCTTTCACGAGACAGAGCAAGCAATAGAGGGATAGGCCACTGTGGGTGGTGGTCGCACCAAAGTAATTGAGCAGGCCACTGCGGGTGGTAGTCGCACCAGAGCAATTGAGGGACAAGACACTGCGTGTGGTGGTCGCACCATTGAAGGAGGTGGCCACACCAAAGTAGAACTAGACATGCCTCAGACGAGCACCCACAAGCCAGGGTAGAGGAATACTGAGAAGGAGAAGGGACAAGCAAGGAAGGAGGTAGACAAGGACCAGCATGCAGATGAGGCCATGGACCCTTATCACTGTTTCATCGAGGAGGAACATCCAGCACAGCAAACAGGCAACATGGATGCCTCACAATAGGCAGGTGGTGACATGGAGGATTACAGGTGCTTCATCGTGGAGGAACACCCATCGTCTCCTCCTTGCTCCTAGTCAGCCACTTTGCTTGCCACATGTCTGCCACATAGCTCGCCACATGTTTGCCACACAGCCTGCCACGTGTCTTTCCTCTTAGTTTTTTGGAACTTTGCTTTCTAGTTTTTTTTAATGGGGTTCCAGGAAAAGAAATTGTTGGTTTTAAGTTCCTTAGTTGGTTTTTGTTTCACTATGAAAACTGATAACAAACCGTGCGCATTTGTTGGTTTCCCCTGCGTGCGCAGCAAGTTAAATTTTGAAATCGTTTTTTGATTCGGACTGGTTTCGCATTATGGGCAGTCCAAACTTTGTCTTTGCCATTTTTTGCCATTACTCAGGCATGGATAGGCATAAGCTAAGGCCTCAGTGTACAATATTTTATCTGTAATAGAATTAGCCTAACTTAGAAAAAAAACAAGTGTCCACTTACAATAAAAGCTATTCAAACAATCTTACTAACAATTCTCCTAAAATAGAGCCTAAGATAGGACACATTTGTAGATTCATATCTTTTACAACAATATACTAATTCTAAATGTATCCATTAAAAAATTAAATATTCTAGATTAATAATTATTAATTTAATATCTTTAAATTATAATTATTTTATTCTAACTTAAGTAACCTATGATAATATTTATGTTTTGGATCATCTAACATTTAGGGTGGGGTGGGGGCATCTGAATACTCTGAGGGGAGACATGTAGTAGTAGGGCCGGGGGTAAAACCAACAATTTTGGAACCCCCCCCCCCCCACAAATGATAAAGGGAGATAAGGAGAGGGCGTTCGAATTAGATCGGGTGTCGTCGAATCAGATGTGCACTGGAGATCAGACATGGAAGATGTGCGCAATCTAACCATATACGACAAATCTCCTTTTGTCGTTATCAATTTTACAATAAAATAAAAGTCATAGTACCAAGGCCTTATTACAATTTATTTAATTACATTTAAATGATGTGATTAATTTAATCGAAACATACTTAATTATTCTCTAATGTTACATTTCAACTTGCAAGCATATTTTATTTTTTTCTCAAGGTTTTGACCCTTTTTGGAAATAGTTTACAATATGGAATATTATTTACAACATCCAAAATATAATAATCATTAGCTAAATGATCCTATAAAAATTATAGGACCCTAACAGACGTGATGAATAAATCCCTGAAATTTATCCTGCAAAGGACAATTAATAAGGCTTGATCCAATTGGCATATCATGTTATATCCTGTGCTTTGGGCATATTGGATGTCGATTAAGACCGTTGTGGATTTCACTCCTTTTCAACTAGTTTATCGTTTGGAAATGATCTTCCTTGTGGGGTGTGCAATTCCTTCTCTTAAATTAATTGTAGAACTTCTTCCAGACACTTCTGGTCTTGAAGAATGCCTCTTCATTTGGAACATCTTAATGACTAGCATCAAGATGCTGCCACAATTAACGAAGCTCATAAAAAGAGAGTGAAAGTCCAATATGATAAGGTTGTGTGTCCTAGGATTTTCTCTGAAGGTGACCTTGTCCTGTTCTATGACCAAGACGAAGACACCTTGGGGGAAGGTAAGCTTAAACCCATGTGGTTTGGTCATTTTATCATTGAAAAGGTCTTAAAAAAGGGAGCTTATGAATTGCTTTATTTTGACAAAAATGAGTTATCGAAGCCCAGCAAATGGGCTCTATCTTAAAAAGTATTATGCCTAGGTATATTGTATATATTTGTGCATATCTGTCTGCAGGTGTCATAGTGATATCGATATTTTTGATCTGGTTTGGAATTGTTAAATTTGGACAACTAGGTCCAAACTCCATGTTCTGATGATCAGATTAAGAGGCTAATATTTTTATTGGATTCCTCTTTCAAAGAGGTGTAAAATCCATATAAAAATAGTCTTAATCCGATGAGCAGAACTTATATTTTGAATTTATTATTCTTAATAAATTATATGTGCAAGGTCAGCCAGTTTAGTAATGTAGGCTCACATGCCCAACAGATGTGTCACACACCCTCATTGATGTATATATATACAGGAAAAGTTGGAGAGAATAAGGATACAATTCAACACACATCTTCCTCTCTCATCTTAAAGAATACGAGCTACCTGGAGGACGAATTCAGCCACACGTGGGAAGGACGAAGAGGACAGACTCTACGGATTTTCTGCTGCTAGGGTTTCTGCTGCTAGGGTTTTGCAGAAAGTTTGACCAGCGTTGACTTTGGTCAA
>APFE031742871.1:0-12917 GCA_000404065.3 Pinus taeda
ATATTCAAACATGTACTTGTTCGATCATGATTAGATGATCCATTATGTATTTTCCAGTCCTTTATACTTGTATACTTAGTGGATCCGCTTGTACTTGATATGGGGACATGCTTTGATTTCTCTGAGCATGGGTATGCCCACCTCAGACAGTGTTTCTTTCTGATCTTCTTTTGTGGCTTAACAGGCTGAATTCTGGTGAAGTACTCCTCGGTTTTTGGCAGATTTCCTTTCCATGTACTTGCTTAATATATTTCGGCCATCATGTACCCCTTCTGACCTCATATATTAGGGGGCATCTGTTATAGCTCCAAATCTCACTATTATGGTTTGTGATGCTGCACTCATGGCCTAGGGCAACCCCTCCTTCCAGACCTGGTCCAAAATCTAAAAAACAGTGTTTTATTCCCTGTACGCGACATTGCCCTGAGTTAAACGCGTGTATATGCGGGTCCATATATACCCAACCCGCGTATATGTATTAAAACACTTTAAAAAATATAAAACTCCTTATTTTCAGGCGGAGATCGCGGGTTTTACCTGCTGATCAGCTGTTAGTGCCCGTGGCCTCAACTATTCCCAACCAATTCCTAACTAAAAAACTACTTTGGGATTGGTATAAAAAGGCATCAAAGGGAAGGCCTAGGAGAGGAGAGAAGAGAGAGAAAGGTTATTATACTGACATTTTCCCTTGACTAGGTCTGAAGATCCTTGTGCCTTCTGCACTTCCCCCATTTGTACAGGAAACCCTTGTTTCCTTGTGATTTGATGTTCATCCCTTAGTTATGGCATCATGGAGTGATTCTTGGAAGGAGATATGCTAGAGGCTTGAGGTGGGACAGATCCAAAAGGAGGCTGTGGTTGGAGCCTGCAAAGGTTTCTCAGGTGATATTACTCTTTTTGTACTTTCTATTTGTCTATAATAAAGAAACACGTCTTGATTCCCGATATGCTTCTTATTTATGTTTATGATGTTCATGTTTGAATTTCATGTATGAATGGATGTTTAAAAGTTCATAACTAACTTCCTTCTTGTATAACGTAAAGATGATTTTTGTATAAATCTTTGTCCATATACTGATGCATTCTTTGGAATTGTTGGTTTTGCAGGGCAAAGGAGCGAAAGGGACGTGAAGAAGGGCTTGGACCCTTGAGGAACTACTCGAACGTAGGACCTGAGGTACATCCTTCTTTCTTTAGAATTAGCTTTTACTAGCATAATGGCTGTGTGTATGCATGTTTCTTTGTTTAGACAACTTTCACTCTGCTAGGGTTCCACCCAAAAGCCCTAGGGGATAAAATCCCTCAACAGTGACAGAGGTCCAAATTTAACAGTGACAACCAACAAAACCCTAAATTATTGTCCCTTTCAGAAACAACCCGCATAGCATAGGCTGTAGTCTTACCTGAAGTAGTATTGGGGGATGGCAAAACCAAGTTTCTGCATCCAAAGGTTTGTGTTATGGGTTCCTATGGCTTCTAGGGCTTACATCTGTCTTTGTGAACCCTAACCTTTAAGGAATAGATAATTACAACAATTCTCATAAACAACAATTATACCTTTGCGAAGGTCATAAAAAGGTCTTAACATGTATAAATTATACTAATATATTGATTTTGCGCATTAGATAAAAATTTCTTCATATAATTCCAAATATAGAGAGGAAACATAGAAATTGCAGAAGTAAATAAAGATACGTGGATGCACAAATTATGGATCATAACTATCTTTATTAGATGTATTATTTCAAAGTACAAACTCTTCTTCCCTGCACACTCAACTGCAGGGACCTACGCACTCATCTTGTATACTTACTAAGGTATTTGCACACTCTGCTGCAGGAGCCTTCCCCTTTGCCTAAGTACATGAAGAAAACTTTCCTACCTTAGCTTACTTGCCCAAAAAATTATCTTCTAATCTTAGTTTCTTCTCTAGACTCGCTATGACTCTTCTATTTATATCCTTTTCTTTTACAATACCATGGTCTGCAGACCATGGGCGGGTCTCAAAACTTTTTATCTCCCAACAAACTAAGGGACTAGAGCCCCTTTTACTCTTATTATCTTCATGCTCAACTTCCACAAATCATAGAGACTTTACATTATACAAAATGTAAATATCAAAATTTGACCCTAGGGACCCTAACGCAACAAGAACCCAGCACAATTTCATGACTCGTCCTCGAGTCACTCAGCTAGAACTTCAATTTATACTTAGAGTTTGCGAAACTCCAACTTCAAAACATGTAGATCAGTTGTTCCCTGCGTAGCAGCCTGCTGCACTTCTTCAACCAATTTTTCTGTAGTTAGGCCTTCTAATGCAAGGTCCATGGTCATGTGAGTTTGCTACATGCCCTTAAGTTTGCTTTGGACTAATAGAGTGAGTTGGCTAGCCTCCTCTGTCCAAGTTTGAGTTCATGTGGTGATAATTTATTTTTTGCAGTGCAGCTCATCAATTTAATTCTAGAGTTGTTTTCCTTCCTACAATCTCGTGAATCATTGCACTAGTGCCAATGGTCACACAGTTGATTCAATCTCATCGAGCTACCTCTATTTTTCTCTAAAGTCAATGTCAACATTCTGGAGACTGGGGTCTTCCTGCAATGATTTCCATACCTCCATGGCTTGCTCGAATTGAAAGGTGAAACCGTTAACTACTTCTTCTAATGTGGCCATTCCCTCTTTGATAACAACTTTGCACTACTCTCAAACCTCTAGGGGAGTTGTAGATTGCAACTGCAATTGCAGCTCTAATATATGTAGCTGTAGTTCAAACCAGACTCAGCTGATTTCATCCTTGGTATCTTTTATTGTTGTGTCCAACTTTTCGATCTTTTCTGTAGAAGCTATTTCAATTGAAATGTTAAGTTTTGCCAACTCATTACAAGCCTATGTAATCACTACTTCTAATTTCTAGCTGCACACAATGATTTCTTCTTTCTCCTTCAATGCCTGTGGCTTTTCTTAAAAGATATGGTTGTTTTTCACTTTTACTTCACTAATAACCAGTAGTGCATGCTACTCCCTAACCCACATCTCATCACTTACACCTTGGTGCATCTCATACAGGGTTTGGATAGGGAGTGTCGCGAGGTTTAGGCCTAGAATATTGATCTACAATAACTAGGCGTTGGCCTCTTTTCTTTCAGAGCACAGGGCTCCATCAAGTAACTGAATGACATGGAGATCCAAGGTTTTGTTTGTGTCCAAAACTGTTGCACTCACTTGATGCAGTATCACTTGTATCTCGCTCACTCGACCTATGCTCGCTTGTAACCTGCCTGTCTAGATCTACAGCTCACACAAATCATTTTGAACCTTTCCCAATGTCTGCTGGTATTGGTCTTTAAAATGACTCCATAATTTAGACGTGGTATCCAAGACCATATCTCCAATCTTATCCAAGGCCCCTTCACTATGGACTAACGGGGTGACGTGGGTGGATCTATCAAACTTTTGTTTCTTCCATAGCCCTATGGATGTATGCTATATTCGTTTCCTTACCATGAACGTCGTCTCCAACTCTGCACACCCTCCCTCTTCTGTCCCTTACTGTTCTAGTGTGTGTTGTGTATCAGACTCAATGTCAATGGTGGCTTGTGACATTGTTGTTTCCTAAGCTGCTCGATCTTTGTTAGTCGCTTCCTTTCTCTACTAGTAGCCTCTTTCTGCTACAAAAATTTCTCCGGGGTGGAAGCCTTCTATGATTCCTTCTGTTTTTATGTTGTTGTTGTCTACGTGATGGTATCCTCCATAGCCTTACTTGTTCATATAGACAAAATCTGGATTATATCGACAGAGTGATCATCTGTGACACGAACAACAAAAAGTTGTGCATCAGGTAACCCTTATTCCAAACTTGTAGGCTCATCACTAGTCTCAATTCGGGATAGGTGATCAGGACCCACATTCAAGTGTCTGGGCTTCACAGTCAGCTCAAAATCATACTCCTAGAATAGCGACAATGGTCTGCAAATCTCCCCCCACCAACACTGACTTATTGACTAAATATTTTAGAGAAAAATGGTTTGTATACATTTTAAAATGTGCACCTAACATATAGTGCCAAAATTTCTATAGCGCGTACACTGTTGTAAATCCTTTGTGCTCTGTAGTCGATTAGCTTTTCTCTGCCTTTGATAATTTACTACTTGCAAATGCTATAGGATGATCAATATCGTTTTCACCCGGTTGGGTCAGTACCGCACCTAGAGCAATACAAGATGCATACACATGAACATGAAACTCCTTTTTCCAGTCTGGTAACAACAGAATGGGTGAGTTTACCATTTTATCCTTCAAAATCTCTAAACTTCTTTGGCAATCATCATCCCAACAAATTCTTCAACAATCTCTCCATTGGTGCAATTATTTGCACGTATGCCTTAATAAACCTTCTATAATATCCTATATGGCCCAACATTGCACGTAGCTGTTTTACATTCTTCGGGCCCTTCAAATTAACAATAAAAAATATCTTGGTAGTGTCTACCATCAAACCCTGCTTGCAAACCACATGACCCAACAATATTCCATAGGATACGCAAAAGATGCACTTTTTTAGATTAAGGGAAATATGATGTCTTTGACAGGTATCCAACATAAGATGAAAATTAGCACAATGGCCTTTACCAATCCAAATATGATCCAATCATTAAAGTAGACTTCTAATAACTTGTGGATAAATTCCCTAAACACTGCAATTACTACTCTTGAAAATATCGCAGGCGCATTCTTCAGTCCAAACAACATTACCATGTATTGAAAACAACCCATTCAATGGTGAAGGTGGTCTTTCTGTGATCCTTTGGTGCGATCTTAATCTAATGGTATCTCGAGAACCCATTAGAAAATGAGTAGGCTTCCTATCCTCCAACATTCTCCAATACTTCATCTGTAAATGGCGTTGGAAATGGGTCATGGATGCACGCATCATTTAACTTCTCATATCTACACATATCCGGATTTCATCCTGTTGCTTCTTTTCCTAGACTACCATGGGACTCACCCAGTCTGATTTCTCCACAAGTTCAACGATCCCAAACTCCAACATTTTATCCAACTCTTTACGCACCTTTTGCTTATATTTGGGATTTAATCGGTAGGGCATCTATTTTATAGGCTTCATGTTTGGCTTCAGAGTAATATTCATAACTTCCAAATCCCCTACTATCACTTTCAAATCCAAGAACTTAGTGGGAAACAAATCTTGGTATTCATGCAATAGTTCCATGAACTTATCAACTGTATCCTCATCCCAATAGTTTCCTATCTTAGAAAACTTTGGTTGCACGTCTGAT
Organism: Pinus taeda; assembly: GCA_000404065.3. Lineage (NCBI taxonomy): Eukaryota > Viridiplantae > Streptophyta > Pinopsida > Pinales > Pinaceae > Pinus > Pinus taeda. The sequence continues at coordinate 5,298 of APFE031742871.1, forward strand.
CTACTATTTACCTATTTAGTCTTTAAAGGCTATGATATATCAAGGATTGCTAATTTGGATTCCTCAACCTCGTGCTGTCCTTCAGACTCATGAATATTGATATTTCTAGGGTCATTGTTGCCTTCTTATACGGTGACATTATAACATTCCAGCACATCGCACAACTATGTATTCCAGTCTGGTTGAACCCATTTTATCAGTTCCTCAGGTATTTTCTAGACCACAACTTTTATTTCCTGGAGCACCTCATAAATACATTCAAATCCATCTTCAAAGTTGAAATTTAACATGAAAATTTCCTTTAGGATATCCCATTTACCTATCCCATGTCACAACTCAATTTCCAGGTACCAGTTCAATGCGATGGTATCTAAAGTGTGACAAAAGATTTGAGCCCATTAAGGTTGAGGTTCCTCTCCCCAAGCTTTAGTCCACCGCACCCAATGTTCGTGTAGATCGTCCTTCTCAGTGTATTTCTATGTCATATGGGTATTGGCGTATCCAAAACTCAACTTCATCCTTCATTTTTACTCGTTCCAATCAGCAAAGTTGTCCTTATGCATACCCCATCAACGGGTAAGCGTAGCACACAGTGCCAAATCTAGCACTTGGAACAGATGCTCTTCTGGAACATCCCTCTCAAACTTATCCAAAAGCAAGTTAACATGTCTAAACCATCATAATAAGGCAGATTTCGTACCTCAATGGATATGCAATGAAGAGATTTCGTCAACATATTGTAGCACAACAAATATACTTCATGTAATTTGTTCTACCAATGCTCGAGCTCCTCATTGAAACCTAAAGTGCAAGAGTTATCCCTATCCCAAGTGATCCGTCCATCTATTGTAGGATTGATTCAGTCCTGATCACAAACAATGATCTTATAGATCTAATCCATATCGTCCTCTTCTTAATAATCATAGACTAGTTCCGTATATCATGCACATTCATTTGGATCCAATGAAACAATGACTCAGAGCTCCTTTCTTTCGAATGACATTCTGCAATTCTTAAGTTTAATAATCACATCCATATTAAAGGCCCAATCAATGCCTAGTTTTGTAGGGTAAGGGTTACTAACATCCACTATCTCGATCACTTCAAAGTCAACTAGGGCACTCTCTCCTTCAATATCTACCATGACCTCATACAGGTGTCCCATAGGAATCATCTTTTGCTGATTTCCCATGCGTAGTTGGATAGGAAACAAGTGCAGCGGAGGTCTTCCCATTCTTTCCCAATTTTGTTTTGGTAGAAAATTTACATCAAACCCTAGATCAGGAATCACCTGATCCATTTCGTACTCTCCAATCTGTGCAGTTAGTCACATCTCATGACTTGTTTGGTTCTTGCTTTTACCTATTTTTTGTACTATACATTGTTCTGGAGGACTCATAATCTTACTTGTACAATTATCAATCAGCTCTTGGAGCCCTTATACCATGTTTCTATGCCATAAAATCTTCATGCAAGTCTTTAGAAAGGTTGCTAACAATGAAGGATCTATGTCCTACACACCATTGTTTTTGCCAAACTTCTTCTAACTTCTAGAGGTAGAGGATTTGGAGAAGCTCTTTTTAGCTTCCATAAAGGTTTCCTTGGTGCGAATTGGATCAAGTCCAACTTCCTTCTCAGGAACCTTGCATACCCATCCTTTAGCCTCCGGTTACTTTCTTTTATCTTCTCCAGTGGAAATATCGGTTCATGCCACAATATTAATGCTAGGCTCTTCTCTCATCATTTGGATATTCTTCATAGGTGTTTGAGCTTTCTTTTCCTGCATCTTTTCTATTAGTATTAGGAAATCTTCTATAACATGGTCAAACTGCCGACAATACTAATAGGAGGGATGCGTTGGATTTTCATAGTCCCGTGCGAAATGGCCTACCTCTCCACAATTATAACGAATAACTTGTCTGTAACCCATTCCAACCCCTCCTCCTCATCCTATTCCTCGGCCTTGGAATCCTCCACATGCTACGTCAGTACCCTAATCCTGAGGCTGATTTTCCAGATACATTCTATATGTAGGGGTTCAATCCATCATCAGTTCATAGATGCGACAGTTGTGCTCATCATCCCCAACCAATTTACAAAAAGTGCAAGACAACTGTTGTGGAGTTTGCAGAAACTTCAAGAGGAGATGACAATTATTAGTCACATGCTTCCTAGATATTTGACAGATAGCACACCATAAGGATACCCCCGTTCTCGGCCCAGTGGTGCTTTATGGTTTCAAAGGGACAGGGCCTCCCCTAATAATGTAATTCAAATACACTCAATGATGGTCCTTATCATGACCATGGCCTTTACACTTCAGGCAACAAACTTCCACGTGCACTTTAGGCTAGACTTCCTTTCCCTTCTTAAGGCTCTATAACTCCATGTGCAAACTTGCTAGTTGCGACTGAATCTATTGTACCCCTAAATTTGTATCTTGCACTAGTGAGGCCTCCATATCATGGTGTTCTCCAAGGCTTCAGATTGTGTTCCTATTTTCTGTTGTGACAGTGGTAATCTTAGATGAGGTAGGAGCAAAGCGGTGTACTAGTCTCTATGCTAATCATCTGTAATCCTCATGTTATCCTATTGAATCAGACACTTCAATATTTGATTAAAGTCCCATGCAAACTCATTTAACCTCTGTTGAATCTCCTTAAAGTCTGTCACAAACTAGGCTTGATATTTGGGCTTCTTAAACTCACTATTTAGTGCTTGTTAGGTTTCTAGCATAGTTGCATTGGGTTTACCTGAGAAAAAATTGATGTACCAACTCAATTCACTTTTATATAACACGGTGACTAGCTGCATTTTCTTCATATTTTCATTCATGATCTATTGTGCCTTCCATAGAGCATTTGTGACAAACCAAAATTACCTGGGATCTTCTATCCCCAAACCCCTAAAGACAAGAATCTTCATCGTGTTTGCCATGTTAAATGATGGAGGTAGAGGTGAAGGTGTAGGTGTGTGAGGCAGAGGTGGAGTGGATGGATGTGGTATCCCTGTGATACCCTAGCTTACGATCTACAACGTTCTTTGTAGTTTCCTCAGAATATTACCTTCGTTGTCACTATCACATGATCCTAACAACACATTATATTCTAAGCTTGAATCCACGTTCCTTTCGAATGCTCTCCCACTTTGCATAGTCCCAAACATGAATTTAAAGGAATAACCCACTTTTTGCACAATAACATCTTATTCAAGGCCTTCAGGGATTTCAGGTACTTACCTCTTAGTCCCTTGAAAAACATGCACTCTACTTCACTATAGATGGTGGACATATCTATCACAAACTTAGTGATGAATCCTCCCAGAATACTATCGATCCAGTGGTCGACAACCCATGTGATTTTGTTTTCTAAAGCCTCCATGCGCTTTACTACTTTGGGGCTCCACACTATAAGGCCATAAAGTTTCCACATGCCGTGACTATTCGCTAATTTGGATGGACACTTATGCAATTCGTAGGGGAAAGAGAAGAAGAATATTTCTTATTCATCTGTGAATAAGCATCTATTCAACCAGTCTTCCTTCGAGAGGCGTGAATTCCTGTTCTCTTGAGTTGCAAACACTTGTAGCTTTCGATCTATCCACTTTTCAATTTATTTCTTGGTGGGGTTAGAATTATCACACATTCCTCAGATAGATCCCAATCTTGGAAACAAAACCATTTATTGGCTTAATGGGCTGTGACCTAGGTTCAAAGTTAACTACGCCAACCAAAAAAACCCTAAACTGCTGGACTTTCGGTAACAACCCATGTAGTGTAGGCTGCAACCTTATGCAAAGTATGGGGGATGATAGAACTAGGTTTCTTCATCCAGAGGTGTATGTGATGAGTTCTTGCGACTTGTACGAGTTAGCTATGTCTTCATGAACCTAACACTTCCAGAACAAACAATTACAGTAATTCTCATAAACAATAATTATACCTTCACGAAGGTCATCAAATGGTCTTAACATGTATAAATTATATTTATATACTACTTTCACACATTAGTCAAACATTTCTTCATATAATTTGAAATATAGAGAAGAAACACAGAAATTGCAGAATTAAATACAAATACGTGAATGCACAATTTATGGATCAAAACTATCTTTATTAGATGTATTCTTTCAAAGTACAGACTCTTCTTCCTTGCACACTCAGCTACAGGGGCCCACACACTCATCTTGTAGACTTACCAAGGTATTAATGCACTCAGATGTAGGAGCCTTACCCTTCGCCTAAGCACAGGAAACATAAGGACCTAGGGATGACCACGATGTCCTCTAGAGCTGCACAATGCTTAATTAGGGAAGGCTTATCAAGGTCCTACAGAATGGGGAAGTCACAGGAGACAAGGTTGAAGAAATTGCTAACTAAGGATGTGTAGTGCACAGTGCTCAAGGAAGAGGATACATGGATTGTGCAGTTGAGTTTCACAGGGATTGATGGATGACCCCATTGTCCACTAGAACTATTTAAAAAATGAATATTAGGAGGAAAGACGGGACAAGGTATTGCGTAATGAGGGGTTGTAGTTAGCAGGAGAGATAGGACTAGACATTGTAACTATGGAATGTGTAGTGAATAAGGATAACACTTCAAGGATCATGGAATTTAGGGTTGTACTAACATAGAGGTAGATCTGCTATCCACTAGAACTATGAAATTCATAGTAAGAGGCTCACTTGATGAAGGGATTGTGTAGTTGATTGGTGTAAGCAACAAAAGGCTAGGCCACTGTACCTTGATGGTGATTACTTCACCATGTTGGTAGATAACCTTTAGATTGTGTTGTTCTATTAAAAAATGATTAGGAGGAAGCTCCATTGTTCATTATAACTATGCAATGCACAATGGAGATAAGTGGGAGTCAGCCTTGGGCACAATTTTCAAGGCAAATAAGGAAGATATTGAGGAATTGTAGTTCAATATTGCGTAATGTTTTTATGGAAGAGGATTCCCTTAGGATGTTGCATTGCATAGCTGCAAGAGGTAAGGTATACGTTCGTGCTAGCTAAGGGTGCGTAATTCACTCATTCAATAGCTAGGATTTTAGGTATGCAAAGTGTGAAGACAAGAAAAAGCCCAAAAGTGGCTAACTATTTGATTAATGGAACAAGAGAGAACACATTATATAAAAAAGTTCCAAAACAAATTCACACACATGTATAAATTCAAACAAAATCTAAGATAATGCACAATAATCGATATCCACAGGCATACCTTGAAAACAAAGAAAAGCGACACTTATCTCTAACTGCGACAATTGAAACATAGCTTTGGGACACTTAGAATATAAGTTATGAAATAAGTGTCAACTGCAACAAGAAAGTTCACTAAGATATGGGAGAGTGTCTAGTGAATATTATTATTACATATAATGTCAATTAATGCAAAAGAGTGTGTTAGAGATTCCTATAGTGGTGTGCCAAAGTGTTACACATGCGGGAGTGAAAACAATCAAAAGTGACACTTGTGATAGTAAGAATACGTGAAAATGACACTTGCAAAAGCTAACAAAAGTGAAAGTAACACATGCAAAAGATAGAGAAAGGAAAAGAGACACTTGGGAAAGTGAGAGAAAGAAAAAATGACAGTCTCAAAAGTGAAAGTGACACTGATGAAAGCAAAAGAGTGACAGTTAAGAAAACTGACTGGGATGATGGTACACCTACAACTAAGAGTGATAGGGTCGGTCAACTAGAATTGTGTACTATCTAGTAGTAAAGGTTGTGTGGTGCACTATCCCTATCAACTGCACAAGTGCTATTGTCGGGGACTTTGCAATGTTTAGGAGCTGCACAATATCTACCATTAAGGACTGAACAATTACTATTTATAGAGACTTCACAAGCATTTCTCTCATGGACTATGTAATGCTTATGTTCCCAAGTAGACATTGACTTCTGAGCTTGCTAGGAAGCAATGTGCTTGTGAATGCATCAAAAGCTAAACATGTGTTTAATAAAATGGCTTCAGTAGTTATAATCTTAGAAGAAGGCTTGAATACTTAGCAAATCATCAAATGACCATGAAGTGAGTATGATAAACTTGGAACAAAATATCCTAACTTTATAAGGAGGCTCCAAAATTCAAGTGCAAGAAATTTTTGGAGGGTGTTTGTCACAATGACAATAGTGCCATACTTTTGAAGGTGGTTTGAAAGGAGTGCATGTTTTGACAATTTGAAATAAGTGCCAATTTTAATAATTTGAGTTGAATTGAATACCAAATTATTAATGGCATAATAAGGGGTGAATGTATAGAGGTGAAGAATCGAATAAATAATCAAAGTGAATTATTTTAGAGAATAATTCATAATAACAGAGTAAATATTTGAACAATAATTTTACATATTCAACAATAAAGGTGATTGTTGTCTCTTATGGGTTAATTCCTGGAAAAAAAATAGATGGGATTGGTGTCTCTTGCAGGTTGATGCTTGTAAATCAAAGGGGGTTGGTGTCTCATATAGGTTGGTGCCATAAAATATTTGTAACAGTAGGTTGGCTCCTACAAATAAATATCATTTAAAGAAGTTTCATGGTTTTCTCCCTAAAGGGTTTTCACTTATATCTTATGTTTCAAGTGTTTGTTATGAGATTGATGTTTTATGGTGTTTCAATGTTTAAATAAGTAAATTTTTTTATTATGATGATTCACCCTTGCTCCTAGTATAATTATGAATCAAGTAATTGGTAATAGAGAAGGCTAATTTAGAAGTAGTCTAGCCACTTGAAGGAAGATCAAAAAGGGATCATGGCCATTCCATATCAATAATTCATAAATAAGGATCCACTCTTTGATGAAATAAATTATAATAGAGTGAGGATTTGTAAAATTGTTCATCATGTTGGATAGAATTTTTAGAGTACCCGCGTAATGGATTTTGTAATTCATCTAATGTTTCGGGTGGAAACTCCACCCATATCAGGGAATTTCTTTTTAGTCCCTAATTATGAGTGGAGTTTCCACCCAAAACATCTGGCAAATTAAAAGATCCACTATATGGGTATTCCGAAAATTCTACTCATTGGAACAAATTATGTTGTCTAGAAGGTAAAAATGAGTACTTACGTAATTTCTCTTTGTCTTGACATTTGGCTGTCCGTAGTTGATCATTAAAAGTTCTAGTAGCTCATCCATCTAATCAATATGATATTAAGCTATGGCCTATAACAATTAGAGTTTGTCAAGGCAATGTATTGTGGTTCTACAAAATATTAATGTGACAAACTTCAAAATAGTTTTGATGGAGATAGCATGGGGACTTCACTAGATGTATAGTATCATAACATATTTTTTCATATAGGGGGTTAAAAAAAGAGAAAAACTGCAAAATAATATATTTCGTTATATTATGGGGTAGAAAATTATCTCTCTCTCTCTCTCTCTCTCTCTCTCTTAAAATAATATATTTCATTGTATTGTGGGGTAGAAAACTCTCTCTCTCTCTCTCTCTCTCTCTCTCTCTCTCTTAAAATAATATATTTCATTGTATTGTGGGGTAGAAAATTCTCTCTCTCTCTCTCTCTCTCTCTCTCTTCTCTATCTCTCTCTCTCTCATAATAATATATTTCATTGTATTGTGGGGTAGAAAATTCTCTCTCTCTCTCTCT